>VDFB02109844.1:0-15567 GCA_007258455.2 Sequoia sempervirens
TCTCAAAGAGAAATTAAGACAAATTAGAATAATCAACATAATGAGTTCGATTTTCCTTGAGGAAATATATAACCTCTCTCAAAAAGTCGACCCTTCTCAAAAATCAGCTCAATTACATTTAATAATAAACAATTTGCCTTTTTGCAATACTTAGGCCAATATTTAATAAATGGCGTCCTTTTTATTTAATGAGTATTAAACTCATTAAATATTAAATTTTCCCTTCATTATAAAGTATTAAAAATACTTTATAATTTGCCATTTTAATAATAACTTTAATATTTCATTAAAATGACTTTATATTATAAAGTCAAATTAATAATTTCTTTAATTATTATTAAATGCTCTAATAATCCCTGTTTGCTCAACAAATCATCAAACCGAGTCGATACTGAGCTGACCAACTGAATCAGGTGCCCTACCAAAAATAGTAACTCCTGCCTCCCTGACTTACTATAAATAGTAAGTGCCTCTAAATTGCTCTGTAAGTGTCCGCAAAGGCCCAAACCTGAATCAACTGCTAGAGTGATGTTCCCAAACACCGGATAACTGCCTCAAGTGATCCTCTAAACACTTCTGCCAGCCTGTGAGGATCTGAATGATAGGCTAACCTCAAACATAACTGTACTGCCTAGGAAGGGGACATTACATCAAGTGATGAATAGATTCCACATCAAAGTGATGAAGAATATTTCTACTTATTTCTAGTTTTTCTCTATGTCAGTACTAAGGGGGGGTGTTAAAATTTAGTACTTGACATAAATAGTTAAATAAATAAATTAACATGCTATTGTTAATTTACTAAATAAATATCGTTTTGGAAGTTATATTCCCATAATTAGTTTCATACGGGAATAATGGCCTTATAAAGCTAATACTATGTAATAGTTTTTTGTGTAATGTGAATGACTAAATTTTAATTTGAGAGCAATCTCATTTTTTTTCTCATTTCAATAGATTCCTACCAAGAATCACCATTGGAGCTGATTTGAAGTTTTAGTTTGGTTTTTTTGGTATGGGCTATTTTGATGTGTTTTAGCATTACATTTTGTATGATTCCTTTTCAGATTGTAGGAGTATTGAGTGCGATGAAACACACACTTATACTAAGAGGGGGGGGTGAATCAGTCTAGATCAAAAAAAAAAATTCTCAACTCAAACAATCACAACAATATTACCTCATACCTTAATTATCCATAGCAATACCATATATGCAAGATCTAGCAATTAATAACACACATAAGAGACATGATTTTACATGGAAACCCTTACTGGAGAAAACCATGGCAAAATATTACTTTTATATATCTTCTTACAAATTTTGTAGGCACCAACCCATTGGAAACTCCAATCCCCACCATTGAGCACCAACCCAGCAAGAGAACCCAGTCTCTTCTAATAAGAGGCACCAACCTCTCGATCTCCTCAATTAGGAGGCTCCAACCTCGAAGTGAATAATATGATGATTTGTTTGCAATTTCCTCCTAGATCTACCCTTAACAACTACTCACAAATATGCAATACACCCACTCATAAATCTGCACTATAGTCTTTAAAATTTCTGCTCATAGAAATGCCATGATCTTGCTTTTATTTCTCTCACAAATTGATGCTAAATACCTCTCATAGATCTGCTCACATATCTTTCATAAATCTGCTCAAATACTTTTTTATTTTTGCTCTTCATATGAATAATATTCCTTGAATTGATTAATTTTAAACCCTCTCACAATCCTCTATTTATACTTTCCAATCATGCCTTTTCACCCAAGAGGAGTGACTCTCCAAGGGGGTTAACAAAAAAAAATTTGTTTATTTCCCAAGGTTAGCATCTCTAGGGGGTTGGCCCAATAAAATTAATTTATTTTTTATTTAATTTCCCTAACATGGGGTGGCACCATAAGGAGGGTCGGCCTCATGAATAATAAAACATTTTATTTTATTTTCATTTATTTATCTTCAATACTCCAAAGGGGCCCAACCAATATAAGAGGAAGTTAATTTTATTTGGGGCCACCAATATCACCAAAACGTCTTTGACATCAATGACAATATTTTTCCAACAATATCCCCCTTTGCCATTGATGGAGACCTTGTAAAGAAATAATCTTGAAATGCAATAGGACCATACTTCTTCCCCTAGCTGAAATGCTCCCCCTTACTCTACTTCTCCCCCTTTGACATCAATGGCAAAGGCATCCTGGGGCTGAAAGAGAAGACAATGAATAGCTCCCCCTGAACACAGGCTTCTTCTAAAGAACTTAGTGACACGATGAGAGTGATATCACTCCCAATTTCTTTGTCAGGTACTCAAAAGTTTCTTTTGGAAGTGGCTTCGTGAAGATGTCTGCAATTTGTTCCTTTGTAGCAATATACTCCAACTTCAATTGCTGATCAACCACTTGCTCTCTTAAGAAATGATATTTGATTGGAATATGCTTCATCCTGGACTGCATCATTGGATTCTTTGAGATATTAATTGCACTTGTATTATCAAAAAATATGGAAAAGGGATGCTCATACTCAACCTTAATGTCCTTCAAGGTTTGCTTCATCCAAAGGACTTGAGTGCAACAAGAAGCTACTGCAATATGCTTCGCTTCGGTTGTGGAAAATGAACCTAACACATGTTTCTTGCTTAGCCATGATACAAGACTATTGCTAAGAAAGAATGCACCTCCATTTGTGCTTTTTCTATCATCAATACTGCCAACCCAATCCACATCTGTGTATGCTGTGAGGGTGAAATCTTCACCTCTTGGATACCACAACCCAAAATCCATAGTGCCCTTTAGATATTTGAATATTCTCTTCACCGCTTGCACATGAGTTTCCTTTGATGCTGCCTGAAATTGTGCCACCAAACCAATTGCTTGCATAATATTAGGTCTTGTCGCTATCACATATAATAAACTTCCAATCATGGACTTGTATAGAGTTTGGTTCGCCTTAGGAGATTCATCATCCTTACTCAATTTCCATCCTGTAACCATGGAAGTGCTCACTAGATTGTAGTCCTTTATCCCGAATTTCTTCAACATCACCTTAGTATACTTGGTTTATGAAATGAATATCCCCTTATTTGATTGAAAATTTTGCAACCCGAAGAAGAAAGACAACTCACCAAGCATTGACATCTCAAATTCCTTCTGCATATTTATGGCGAATTCTTGGCACCTTTTTTCACTACTACCTCCAAAAATTATATTTGTGTAGACCACAACAATCAACAGCTCATTCCCTTCATTCTTGATATAGAGATTACTATCCGCAATACCCTTTTTGAAACCTTGCTGCTGTAAGTGCTTATCTAGTCTTGAGTACCAAGCCCTGGGGGCTTGTTTCAACCCATAAAGCACCTTCTTTAGTTTACAAACATAATCCTGATTTTCTAATAGAATGAAACCATTAGGTTATTCAATATACACCTCTTCCTCCAAGTTTCCATTTAGAAACATTGATATCACATCCATCTAGTAGACTTTGAAATTCTTGAAACTGGCAAGGGCTAAAAACATCTTTATAGCCTCAAGATGAGCAATAGGGGAAAATTTTCTTCGAAATCAATCCCCTCAACTTGAAAATAACCCTTGCATACAAGCCTTACTTTGTTCCTGACAACTTGACCATCCTCATTCAATTTGTTCCTGAAAACCCATTTAGTGCCAATGACATTCTTATCCTTAGGTCTTGGGAGAAGTATCCAAGTTTCATTTTTCTCTATTTGATCCAACTCTTCTTCCATGGCTTTTACCCAGTACTTATCTTTTTGGGCTTCTTCAAAACTCTTGGATTCCACTTTAGAGAGCAAAACACAAGTTTGCATGTTCAAATGTACTGGCTATTCTCCTCGTCTAAATTTATGTATCCCTATAACCAATGATTAGATTTTATGGATGATTCTTTTGAAGGAATCTAGATGGTGTCTTGGGTGGTGCTCTTGATGGCGTCTTTGTATTTTTTGTTCAACTTCTCCATTTTCAACTTCTTCGACACTATCTTCCTTTTGATAGTCAACTTCTTGTGCTATTTCATTTTGATGCCTTTTTTCATCATCTCTCACATTTGCACTTTCAACAATTTTGTGTAGTCTTTTCTTATAGCATCTATAGGCCTTGCTTGTTGTAGAGTATCCAAGGAAGATACCCTCATCACACCTAGAATCAAATTTTCCCAAGTCTTCATCATCTCGCCTAATATAACATTTGCTCCCAAACACTTTAAAGTACTTCACTGATGTAGGCCTTCCCTTCCAAAGTTTGTATGGAGTTTTGCTATTGTTCACCCTAATTTGTGCTCGTTTTAGAATAGACTGTCGTATGCACCACTTCTCTCTAGGTGTCAGTAAGCTTAGACTCATTTAACATGGCTCTTGCCATTCCTTGAACTATTCCTATTTTTCCTCTCAACAACTTCATTTTGTTGTGGAGTTCTTGCGGCTGAATATTGTCTTTTTATTCCATGTTGTTCATAGAATTCTTCAAACTCATTTGAGGTGAATTCTCCTACTTTATCAGATCTTAAGCATTTGATTCTTAATCCAGTTTCATTCTCTACCAAAGCTTTAAATGTCTTAAACTTCTCAAGAGCTTCCAATTTTTCTTTTAGGAAGGTAATCCAAGTCATCCTAGAATAATCATCTATTAATAACATGAAATAACTCTCGCCTTGTAAGCTTTTTGTCCTTGTTGGCCCACACAAGTTAGTATGTATAAGTTCCAAAGGCTTTGATATAGAGTACTCCTTTGATTGAAACTTGATCTTGTTTATTTAACAAACTAGCACTGTTTGCAGATAGTATTAGGGGCCTTTGCTATCTTTGGCATGTCCTTTATAGCTTGCTTGTTGCTAATCTTCACAATGTTGTCAAAGTTCAAATGTCCCATCCTTTTGTGCCACAACCAATTCTCATCTTCTTGTGCCATGTAGCACTTTTCTCTTTTGACTTCACTAAGGATGTAGAGATTGTTTGCAGTTCTAGCATCTACAACAAATTTCCCTGTTCTTGTCTTTCTGATTTCACAACCACTAAGATGAAATGTGAGAGTGTGCCCTTGATCACACAACTGACTCACACTTAGAAGGTTATGCTTCATTTCTTCAACATTTATTACATTTACAGTCCTTGTTTTTCTGATGTCAAAACTAAGAGTGCCTTTTCCTATTATTCTTGCTGTAGCATTATCTCCAAACTTAACGGTGCCTCCATTTATTTTCTTCAAAATGAGGAACTTGCTTTTATCCCCTGTCACATGGCTTGAGCACCCACTGTCAATATACCACTGATTTCCTTTGTTTTGCACATGGAAGATTGCTTGTACTAGCATGGATTTATCCTTCATTTCATGTTCCCGACTCTTCTTCCAAAATTTTGTAGATTCCTCATTTGGCTTGTCATGAACATCCTCCTTGTTTTTTTAGAGGTACAACAAAATCACTTCTACAAGAACATGTTGTATGACCAAAATTATTGCACTTGTAGCACATGGTGGTGTAGTCCATGAAAGGAGCAAATGGATTATATTTCCTCTTTAACAAGCCCAAATCCCTCCTTGCACGAACTCTACAATCCACCGCCTTATGACCAAATTTATTGCAAAAGAAACAATAACCATAAAAAGAACATTGAAACCTGTTCATTTGCGCTTGCCTTTGAGGAAATGGTCTTTTGAAATCTTCATTGTCTTTGTGAGGAATATTGATTTTTTTAGTTTTACTCTCTCCTTGAAACTATCACCATTTATGGAGCTTTTGAGCACATTTGCAAACTTTTGGACTTCTCCTCATTTGTGTTCTTTGGTAACTTGTAGCCTTAGAGCTCGAGTCTTCTTTGATGGTCTTTTGATTTTATTGAAAACCAAGACCAGTCTTGATGGAAGGCAATCTTTGGGAGTTGATATTATCCTCCAAAATTTCAGAACTGTTTCATGCTTTGATTTAATTGATCATTCGATTTCTCCAACTCCTTCCTCAAGGAAACTTCATGCTCCAATTTCTCACACTTCAATTCATTTGCCTTTAGTTGATTTCTTACAACTTCAATTCATTTTGTTTCCTCAATTTGAATCTTTAGAACTGTTGTACCCAAAATAAAAAATTTGCTTCACTAAGGCATTTTGGTAAAAATGGTCAAAATCTTGTAAAATTGTCATCAAAAGTCAAAAAAGGTCAAAATGTCTAAAAATAGCAATTATCTATTGTTAAAAATTTATGAACGACAAACGAAGCATTGAGTTTTTTTGGATTTATTGTCAAGAAGATGCTCCTAAAATTTTGAAAATTTTGAAATTAGGGTTTCAGGCCCCTATTTTTAGAAAACCCCTAAAAATAGGATCTTTCTAGAAATGGCTCAAAATGATTTTGATTGGTTAATTTTTCGTCACGATCACACTCATCCAGTCAGAATCACCAGAAAGTCAGTTTTTCTCTAGTGGGTCTATTTCACTTTTTCAAAAGAAAAGTTAGGACCTTTGAAGTCATCATTAGAGGATGGCTAGTACCAGGTGTTAGAATCTAAGATTCAAATGCTGCATAGAAGAATCTATGGCGAAAGATGCTTGAAAAATGGTGAATGGCAGAGGGAAATTTCAAAAAGTTGAAAAATGCAAAAAAAACCATGGAAAAGATGGATGCCTTGTTTCAAAGGAGATGCTTGGCAGTCAATGCCTTAGTCAAATTTGCAATGTTCGTGCACGTGAAATGATGAAAGCAATTACAACGGTGAACGTGTTCGTGTTAGCAGCAGCGGTGATCATCTCAGTCAACGACACGATGAACGCAAAGTGCGAGGAGGTTAAAATCTTCAAAGAAAAATGTATCCCAGGAGCCAAAAGCACCCCTGCAGGCCAGAGGCACCTATGAATTCAAAGGCTCAAATGCAGTATCTAGGGTTTGTACTTTTGGGGGTCTTCTTCGAAATTCTTCCAACTTCGCGATGAATCCAGTATCCAGCTCATAGGACCTATCAAATGCTCAGAAATGAAGATCAAGCAGGAAATGCTAAAAGTCAAGAAATGCAAAATTGATTAGGTCTAGAAAGGAAAAGCAGGGCAGGCCAGGGTTGCCCAGAAATTAAAGCACTTAGAACTCATTTTTAGGGTTAGCCACCTCCAAGTGATTCATCCCGGTTTCAGTCTAGCTCCGCAGTGAATTCATCTACTAGCTTAGAAGACCTGTCAAACACCATTAAGTGAAGATCGAACAGACACCAAAAAATGAAAGAAAAGTTGAAAATCATGAAAATTGGCAAAGTATAGAGCAAAAAGCACTCTACTAGCAAAAGGCATCCAACTTTTTGAAGCATCAGATGCAGCTTTCAAGTTTCACAACTCCCAAGAAATCCTTCTCAATTACGATTAGGCTTTGCGACGATTTTGTCAGCAGGTTCATCGGAGCAGTCAAACATCCAGCAACAGAGACCAAACTGGAGCATTTCGTCAAGAGCTGCAAAGTGAAAATTGTATCTCAAAAGCACAAAAGCTCCCTTGCAAGCCAAGGGCACCCAGAGCTTTGAGCCCTCTAAATCAGCTTTTAAGATTTGCCAAACCTGTCATCCTTTTTGGAATTCTTCAGGCTTTCCATTGAATATCTCAGCCTAATCGCGAGATTCATCAGTCATTGGCAATCGCAGATCAAACGGGAAATGGTGAATGAGAGAAAAATTGGAGAAGTTGAGAATCATTGAAAATTGGTTCAAGTCTGGCAAACAAAAGCACCCCTGCTAGCCACAGGTGCCGAAGAATTCAAACCACCAAAACCAGTTTTTAGGGTTTGCAACCTCTAGCAAGATCTTCTCAGATTTGATCACGCTCCATAGTGAATCTGTCAGCCAGACCTTAGGATCAATCAGACGTCGGGAATCAAGGGTCGAACGGAGGCAGTTTATTAAGGAAAAATATGAAAATCTTCGAAAATTTTCTAACACTGGCAAACTTGGATGCCATATCTCAAGGTGGTGCCCAAGTCAACTTTAGTTACAATTTTGAAGACTTTCTCTTCCTCAAGACGTCCCAAATTTTGGGGGATTCTTCCAGTTAATAGCTAATCACCCCAAATAACTCCTAAATCATGGTTTCCACAAGTTAACTGATGCTTCCGCCTCCAAATGTTATTTAACAAGCATCTAGGTGTCTATTATTCATTATTTTGCAGGTTGACTTCAAGAGGAAGCACAAAAATTCTTCTCAACAACATTTCAAGGATCAAACGAAGGCCATTTCCAAATTTCTTCATTGTTTCGAATTCAGGTTGCACAGAAAGACGTCTTTCTAGAATCCATATCTCCAGGGGATCAGTTCTCAGAATTAGAAGTTCATCATTTTCAACTTCTATTGATTTGGGTTCTCTTCTTTTTCAATCTTCTCCAAGATTGGAAAATTTTTCCTCAACTTCTTCAGATTTCACACCTAGGGTTTCTTGCATGTTCAAGGAAAGTCAATCTTTTCATAGATTTGGCCTTCTAGGTTCATTCAGCACAAGATTGGTTACAAAACCCATGTACCAGATTTTTCTAGAAAAGTTGCCCTATTGCCTCCATTTTTTAGGGTTTCTGATGATTTTTTTTTTTAGAAAACAAACAAACTAGGTTTATTTAGCACACATGCGCCTACAAAATCCTCTTCTCAGAATTTTCAGGGAAAAAATTGTCCTGTTGCCTCTACCTCTTAGGGGTTCTTGCATGTTCGTGAAAAAGTCAATTTTTCAAAAATCTGACATTCTAGGTTAATTCAGAAAGACATTCTCAACAAAACCCACATCTCAGAATTTTTCGAAAAAACTGCCTCTCAGTGAAGCTATTTTTAGCCTCTTTGAAAAAAGTTGTTCATACATAGTCGTGTACATAGTCATTCTTGGAGTTTTCAAAAATGCAATTCTCTCAAGTCAAATTCAAGACCAAATCAGTCTTGCTTCATGATTTCTTGAAGACAACTGACATCGACTTACATCAAGTACACCCAAAAGTTGATTTGAACAACTTAACAAGCGTAGATTGCATCACAATTCAATATATTGAACAATCCGGGTTACTTGAGGCAGCCTCTTTTCCCATCTCGGCACAAAGCATCAATTTTGTAATTGCTTGTGTTAAACATTACAATCCCACTTCATGGGAAATACAATCAGTAGATGGGTGAATGATTTGCAGCCTCAAGCCAACAGATATTGAGAGGTGCTTTGCTATTCCACCATGTGCAAACAACTTGATTGTGTCAATTGAAGAATGTGAAAGGGCATTTAACACATCAAAGGAACAGTGTCAGAAAAGGATGGCAACAACGTGGCTCAAAGAGAAAAGAAACAGTTTGCCAAGGAACATTGGACGTGGTTAATTTAAGGATGAGTATGCAATCATGATTACTCTAGTCAACTGGGTCTTGGGTCAAGCAGAAGCGCACAAGTTTCAACCATGGATGTTTTACATCATGTCTCAACTTGTCAACAATAAAGAACATTACGACTGGCCAACACTAATCAGTGACACTCTTCATAGCTAGATGACATGGTTCTTCAAAGCCCATGAATTCCATATAACTTCATACCTCGTATATCTAATAGCCTTTCAAGGCCAGTTTAGAGGGTTGAATGTTGTTGGAACTTTGGGCGTGCAGAAGGTTCATGAGCATTTCTCGTAGTTAGAATTTTCACAATCAGAACGACACTTCAAGCGGGTAAATGATCTCTTTGTGATGCATATAGTGCGGAACCTTGACAACGAGTTGCATATATGCTTTTCATCATATGCCAAATTGGCAATGGCAGATTAGGCCGATTGGTTCATTAATTCCCGTTTCATGAGCAATGCAGTTTAGAGGAATTAGCCTATTCTTGATCCTCGTAGGCTAATGGGACTTGATCAGAGGATTGTTTGGCAAATACCCAGTTGATTGGTTGGCTCATTTCGTGATTCAGTCTACATATGGAGGTGTTCTAATGATTTCTTGATATGTTTCTATTTTTAGAAACCTCATGTTATAAAGTAATGTTATGTTTGCACTTTATGTTATGAATAATTATTTTATTATAAAGTGCAAATGTAAATAATAAAATAAAATAATATTATAATATTCCTTCTAGAAGGTGACTTGAGAAAGTTCTAGAAGGAGGCCGACCTCTTGAGGAAAAAGTATAAATAGACATCATGGGCTTCATTCTCATCATCCAGATTTGTTGTTGTTGATGTGCATTGTGGAGCCTAGGGTTTCTGCAGTAGTCACAATTGGCCATTGAGAACGAAAACTCTCAATTGGTAGGCAATTTTGAGGGTGTGAAATATCACTTGAATTATTGCAGCTGGGAGAAAGTTACTTCAGACTTTCATTTGTGCTTCATTGGTTAAAACTTTGTGGCCTTTGGCCAAGTTTTGTATGATATCGATTGGTGTTTGCTTTGGAGACATTTTGGAGTTCATAGTCTTCAACAAATTTGCATTGAGGAGGTCATTCAGTCATTTCCAGAATTCTGATATAAATTTACAATCCATCATACCAGCTAGTTGAAGCCACGATTTTGCTTACATCTTCTTCATTTGGCATTGATTCTCCAAGAAGGTTGCATCACTAGATTCTATAGTGAATGGAGATGATGTTTCATGCATTTTGAAGGTGATTTGCAGTATCTACAATTTATTTAGAAGTCTGATATACTGCTGCTGGGGCATCATTGGAAACATATTTTTGTTCATATCTCATCATCGAAGCATCCTATGGTTCTGGGTATTGTTGCATTCAATCGCTATCGCCGAGACAATCATTTCAAGGACAAATTCGAGGAGATTAGAGGCTGTATTTATTTTTCTAAAATATTGCCAGGCAAGAACAGGGGCGGCTACTTGAGCAATTCGATTTGGGCTTGGAGAATATCATTTGAACTTGTTGTTGATTGCTACTTCATCTTTCATCCAAGGCACTTCTTGAGGCCAGGTTCTTCACATTTCTATCATCTTCTAGCATTGCATTTAGCATAGTTATATTTGCAGCTGTAGGTGTGCATTGTACCAGCATTATCATATTTTGAAATTAATGTAAATGCCAAGAGTCTTGGCCATTTGTATGAGCTTTGTATTAGATATTTCATTACAATTAAGGAGATATAAATTGCTGGTGTCATTTGAGCAATTCAATATCATTTGTTTTCAGTTTGTTAGTTTGCATACCAATTGTTTGTTAAAATACCAGTTGGCTGTAGGTGATCATTTTTCATGCTTAGTTCATATATATGCATTGGATATTGCCACAATAAGTTGCACATTCATGTTAGGTCATTGTTTAGACAATTTAGAGTCATTTGTAAGCATTCTCATTGATGCTAATTGAAGAAAAGATCCATTAAAGCAAACTGAAATGTTATATCAGTCATATGACCCTTGTATGCAAAGTGTTTGACAAAATTACTAAGGCCAAAAATCAGAAGTTTTCAATCAGATTTGGCAGGGTCATTACACCATCCAATTCCCCACATTTTCCTACATTCGCTTATATGGTTTCTCAGGCAACCAAGCCATGCTACCCCAATATCCGTCGGATAAGGTAGTATTCATGGAGTTCCTAAGGCAGTTGCATGAAGTCCACACTTTTCTGTGTAACAAACACAAGTCTGCTGCCAACTTTCCTTTTGAGATGGGTGTATACAAGTGCAAATCAGCAGTTGACGCTAAATCAATGAGCAATGAAATGACGAAGCTTAATCTCAAGTTTCTCATAGAAAAGCGTTCATATGACCCATGGAGTCTCTTGGCAGCTTGCCTTGGTCAGAATTCTTCACATAAACCTTCAATGGAAGACTTTTGGTTTAGTCGTGAAGATGAGTTCGAAGTGCGCAGGCATAACTACAATAGATTTACTCTTCCATAGATAGCTGAGTTCTTATCAGAAGATGTGGAAGGTTTATCAGATGATGATGGGGAAGTCATACTTCCTACATAATTCAGAGATCATATTGACCAGCAACCACTTCGACCCATTGATTGGTACGCCAAGGAAAGCACCTCCATTGAGGAAAGGACAAGCTGTGTTGTAAAGAATAGCAGATTTTTCTTGAGCAGCAAGATGATGCGGAAGGTAGTCACTCCAATTTCAGAGCCGCCATTGGTTCACACCACACTACCTTCCACTTCAAAGTGGAAACCCAAAGTGAAAGCGATGCTTCATCCTCTAGAGGTGTAATGTCCCTTGTTGGATGTGATGTAATTCTTTCAATTTGCTACTTTGGACATTTCGTCAAATAGTTTACTTGCAACCCTTCAATGCTGGTAAATGAAGTCTTTTTGTGTTTCCAATGTAAGAGATGATAATGAAGTTGCTAATGGCTTCAATCATGCAGTGCTCAATGACTGAAATTGAAATATAACTACAATCTATACTTGACTTCAAATGCAATGTTAATTGTGTATGCAAACATGTTGTTATAGACCATAGTCATTTCATCAAACACTTTGTGAACTACCAACCTTCATTATATTGATTACCAATATGCTGTCCTTCGACTGAAGTTACAACCACTAGAACCTTTCAATGAGTTGAATGCAATATCAAATGAAGACTGAAATGTGAGGCCAATGCCAGTTTGATATACTCTAAGTCTAGTTGCAGAACTATATGTCCAATTCGACTCAAGCTACAGATGTGATATTTTACAACATATAAAATGAAGCTACAGTTTGTTGTTATGACAATGACTCAAACTAAGCAAAGGTAGACTCACACAATTGGGAATCGGAACCTGTTTATGGGCGCCATGATGTAGTGGGGAGCTCAGTCGAGCTTTTTGGGAAAATCAACTCATCTCTGATGTTGTGGCTGCCCTGGTAATGTTCGCTAGCTACGATTGCTCTTGGTAAATTGTGATGCAAGATGACCATCGAGGCCTCTCCTCAAGTCGGTCTTTCTGATGCCTTCAATAAGAAAATTGAACAAGCTAGAAGTCATCCTAGCAGGTAACAAGAGTTTCACTTTCGAATGATTCAAATTGGACGCTTGGAGTTTCCTATTGGCTACGCCTCAAATGGTAGAGAACACGTCCTTCAGTTTTGTCTCATGTGAGACTCCTTTGATAATTACCAATGCACTAAGAATGTTATTATCGACACCTTTAAGAAATGCGTTTATATTCAATTCCTGTCAATGTCAACTCCAAATTAATCATTTGTCTCTTGCGGCTTGCTAGAAGCTCCTCCCGATAGGTCCAAGAAAAGCAATTCATGCGCCGGCCCTTGTCTTGACTCGTATCTTGTCCAGCGATGTCGTATTCTCCTCCAATATTGATTTCTTATTCAAGTGATATCAATAGACAAATTTCTTGTCTTATTCGAACTGCATATTCTCTCCCCAAGTAGCGTCTACAGAAATTCTTGTCTTATTTCCAAACTCGAATCCCTTTATTCATTTTATTCATTCATTCTCCTTCAATGCTTTCAAAACCTTATTGAATTCCTCTATATAACTTATGAGAGGATGCGTCTCTTGGACGAGATGTAATATTTATTTTATTAACATTTAAATTGTTAATTTAAATTTTATATATTTTAATATTTATAATAATTATAATTATAGTATTACCCTTGACAATTACTTGATATTTATATAAATTGATTTAGATATATTTTAGTGTTTACTTTATTATTAAGATTGTCAACGTTTATATTTTAATATCATAATGATCTTAATATTCAAATTATTAATATCTATATTTTAATATTTATAATAATATTTAATTATTAGAATTCATATTTTAATATTTATGATATTATCTTTGATAATTTAATTATAATATTATCTTGTGATAATTATAATTAAATTACTAATGTTTATACTTTTACTATGTTTTTATCTTATTTACTTATTTCAATTGTTATCTTAGTGTTGTGATTTCGAGGACATGACAAGAGTGTACAAAGAACTGCAAGATGTCAATAAATTTGAAGGAAAGATGCAGGTTGCTGATGTAAATCAGCGAGAACAACAAGTACATGCAGCCACAGATACAGTTGAAATAGTGCTAGAAGTTGAAGCGGAACATCCTATTCTTCTGTCACCACCGCAGTCGTCTCCAATTCACATTGACTTGGAGCCTGATTCACCAATTCATGACATCTCAACACCAACTCATTCATCAAGAGTTGATGAGACTAGAACTAATCCTCCTAGTGAAGTTAGTCGAGACTCTTCGTCTTGGCTTGAGAACCTCCTGGGTAGTGTTGTGACCTTTTCACACATCAGCCTACTGTAAATGGGAGCCTTTGTTTGCTTTTTGCCTTGGCGTCAAGAACCTTATCACTAGTCTTTTGTCAACAGGGAGTTTGATTCTAAGAGCTCGAGTCAAGTGAAAGAATTTGAGCCTAAATCATTGTCCAAACATCACCACGCATTCTAGAGGCCCCAGAGATTTAAGATCAACTGCCATTTCGGGTCAAATCATTAATCTCCTACTTTAGGGTTTTCACTTTGGCCCCCTATTTTTTAGGACCTACTTTTTTGGCACTTTTGAGCAAAATTCTGAGATCCCTATTTTTTAGGGGCTATTTTTAGAAAGTCGCTATTTTTGGAAAAATTTCTATTTTTAGAAAGTTTCTATATTGGGAAGGGGTCCGGATTTCGAAAATCCACTCAGAAGTTCGAAAAACTCAGCAAAACTCTCAGAAAATTGATTTGAAATTTTTTAAATTCATGGAGAAATTCTGGAAAATCACAGAAAATGGTGAAAAATCTGGAAAAAATCACAGAAAAATGGTGAATAAAATGAAAAATCAGTCAACAAATTGAAGAGAATGGTGAAAAATCTGGAAAACCATGAAGAAATCTGAAAGAATTCATGGAGGAGACTGAAAAATCTGAGAAATTCATGGCGAAATGGCCCAGGTATGATTGCAATTCATGGCAAGAATATTGGCCAAGTCCGCCTTGGACAAATAAAGGTAATGGCATGAATACTTGGCAACTCCGCCCAGCAATGGCATAAATATTGGTCAAGTCCGCCCTAGGAAGTGGCATGGAGATGTATGAAGTCTGCTCCAAGGAAAATAGCTCAACACTTAGTGAAATCCGCCTAGTCCATGAGGTGTTGGCATGAGAGAATGGAAGGAAATTAAGTGGCCTAAGCAACTAGCAAGTCCGCCATACTTAGAGGAGTAAAAAATAAATCTTAAATTTTGCCTAAGTATGGGCTTTGAAAAATAAAAAAAATATGCTTGGCCTTGAGAAAATTCGCCATACTTAGAAGAAATTGAAATATTTTCCTAAGTTTGACATTTTGCCTGAGACTTTGGACGAAAGAAATTATGGCCAAATGAAATTGGACGGAAAGAAACTTATGGCCAAATGAAATAAGACGGAAAGAAAATTTTGCCAGAGACTTAGGACGGAAAGAAAGTTATGGCAAAATAAATTTGGAAAGAAAAATTTGCCTAAGGCAGTGGCAAGAACTTCTTGAAGTTTGCCTTGCATTTGAAATGGAAGTCTCCAAAGTCCGCCATAAGGAATGGTGAGAATGTCCGGACAAGAGGAAAATCCTACCTTGGCACTTAGAAAAGAGACAAAGCACATGCAAAGTCCGCCATGGAAAAATGTTCACCAA
>VDFB02109846.1:0-30375 GCA_007258455.2 Sequoia sempervirens
AGGTGTTTATGATACTCGATAACTACAGGTATTGCAAAACAATAGGCCAACACGATAACTTGTTGTGAGCATTCTCGGTTAGCCATTGTAATAGTAACTGAGTATCATAAACATAGGAACAAAGTACTCATCTGTGGTGCATTTTCACAGAATGACAAACATGCAAAACTAGAACGAAAATCCAAAAACAAATAAACTTTTAAACAAACAAGAAGCAAACAACAATAAGCACAAATGAAACCAAATATTTGCGATAGATTTCATGGATTAACTATGCACTTAGTGCCTTTGTACTCAGGAGGCTTTTAGCATATCTCACACACTTTTCTTTTCAAGCCTTGTTGATACACTGTTACCCACATACGCAATAAACACATAATTAATGCATTCACTTGCCCGTTATTCCCCGCCATGTATATGTAATTGAGTGTATCCATTTGCATCGTTATTCATTGTAATAACAAGTAATACTTCTAGTTATTAAGTGTCAAAAACATAGAGCCAAGAAATTCACCACAAATGCATTTTTGCAGAACAACAAACATGAAAAAGCACTATCAATAGCCAAAAAACTCACAAGCTTTTCAACAAACCATAAACAAACAAGAAACACAAACAAAACCCATCAGTCACTTAGGATTTCATGAATGGAGCATGCATTCATTACACATATTCAATGCTATGCATCTTGATTGTACTAGTTGAAAATATATTTCCTTTTTCTTGTCTTTGAATTTTCTAGTATCTTTCATAGAACATAGCATCTAGTAGATTGTGCATTTGTATTTTCATGTATCTTGAATTTTTGTTTCGTAAAGCTTGACCCCCAGCCTTTCTTTTCAAAAGAATCCTAAAAAGCATTGACCAAAAAAACATGTTACACATGGGTCAATCAGTATTTAGACATTAATTTTACCAACAATCTACATTTAAGTATAAAAAAAAATAGACGTGCCACTTACCAATTGCACACCATTACCACTACAATAGAGAGAGAGATAGGCAATATATTTATAACATGAAACATTAGGTTGAAACTTGATTTACTTTTGTTTGAGTTGCTCTACCAATTTCCTAGTTTGTGTGGATATGTTAGTAAGCAATAGCATCCACTTTATAAAAAAACATAGTGAATACAAACAAATTGTTTACTATTGCATTTGCTAAATTTTCTTTTCAAATTGTTGCTTGATCAATGAAATTGAAGTGTTCGAGATATTTTGGTCTTTTCCCTTCTGTTGGGATATTAGGACATATTATTTGTCTTTGAAATTTATAATTTACCTATTCTTCTATTGGTTGGAGTAGGCCTATTATTCATTTTCGTGGTAGGGTAAAGTCTATCCAAGCAATGAATTCAGAGTAAATGCACTCTATGCTTGTACAAGGAAGAATACGTAGCTCAAAGATCTAAGAGATTATTACTTTTTCTGGTAACAATAAACTATTAAGCATTGGGATTGGTCCCTTTCACTAGTATTACAATGATACCTTCCATGCAATTTTCAGATTATAGAATTTCATTGTAAAATTTGATTATAGAAATGTTTAGTTTATTGCTTGTTGTTATAAGAGCTAATGGTCCAAGTGGGTACAATAAATTGCATATGCTTTGAGCAAGGTCTTGTTGACAGTGGAGGCAATGAACACACTAATATTCTTTATTGTTCACTGAATTCATTGTGAGCAAAGGGAAAAAATCCTACAGGAATATGATCTTCCACTTCCTTGTTAAACAATTAACTATATTTGCAGTTACATAGATCTTTGTGTTTGCAAAAATATATAATGTCGTATTGTCTTGAATTTCTACTTAAACAAAATTGAATAGTCGACATAGTAACATTTGATGCAATAGTTGTAGATTAATAGACAAGCATGCCATATGCAACACAAATTATACAATTACAAATTTGACCTAATCTAATATGCAGTAAACATATAGTTAGTTCATGAAATCTTAGGTTAAGCCATGAAAGCTTAGGTGAGTGCTAGTTTTTGTTTTTGCTTATTCTAGTTTATTTATCGTTCATTGGAAAGATTGTGGGTAATTTAGCCTTTTGCATGTTCATTATTCTATAAAATTTGACTACAAATGAATGGCTTCAGTGTGTCTTTATGATACTTGATAACTAGAAGTATTGCTTGTCCTTAAATATCGTCTAAAGGAAAAAGGAAAAATATTTTAAACAGTGTAATTTCATTGGCCAGGCAACTATTTGAAAAGCAAGTGCAATCGATGCAATAGTAAACCTTCTATTCATAAGACAAATGAACATAATTCATGACATATAATACACTATTCACAAACATGATACAATAATATGATCTTTCACTTCCTTGTTCAACAATTAACTATATTTACAGCTACATATATTTTGCCTCCCTCCGCAATTGCACAAAAACATGTTACTTTTCCAACCAAGAGTATGCATAATTACAATTATCGGATATGATATTCATTGCTTAAGATTGAGATTTTTTTGTTTAAAATATTTTTGTCTTTTTCCTATAGTTGAGATTTAAGCACACTTTTTTATCATTGGAAATTACGGTTTATCTATTTTTCTATTGGTTTGAGTAGGTGCATTTTTCATTTTGCTTTAAGTAAAATAGGAAAAATAGGGGAACTTTATATATGGTGTGGAACATTATATATTGTGGAAAATATTTAATCGGGGATGCATGTAGTGCAACTTTTTGCAATAGACTAGTTGGTACTGAAGTAGTACATGCATGTTTAATGCATTAAATGTAAACCTCGTGATATGTGTTGCATAGCTAGTGTGAACATAAGTAGAGAACACTTGGTTAATTTCCATGCAAAAAAAAAAGACCAACATGATAAATTTTCCCAAGCATATCCCATTAGCCCTTGAAAGAGCAACCAAGCACCCCAAACATAGAAACAAGTCACCCACCAATAGATTCTCCAAGAGAATAAAAAACATCAAAGATCAGATACTTGTAGCTATCAAGTGTCAAAAACACACAGCAAGGCCATTCACCACCAATGCACCTTTCCAGTCTAACAAACATGCAAAAGTGCAATGAATAGCTAAAAAACCCACAAGCTTTTCAACAAAAAATAAACAAACAAGAATAAACACAAAAAAAAACCCAACAACCACCTAATATTTCATAAACTAACTATGCATGCACTGCACATATACCCACATGCAAAAATGCAATGAAGAGCTATGAAACCCACAATCTTTCTAACAAACAATAATAAAATGGGAATAAGCACAAACAAATGTAGCACACCCCGAAGAATTCATGAACTAGTTATGTGTTTAGTCCATGTCAACCCACATAATTTTCAAACATGTATAATGTCATATTCTCCCAATTTACTTAAACAAAATTGAATAGAATACATAATAGCATTTAATGTAATTTCCAAGTCCTCCCTACTATATCCAACACATATGATACAATTGCAAAGTTGACATACTCCAACATGTAGTGAACATATAGTTAATTCATGAAATGTTAGGCGAGTGTTGGGTTTGGTTTCTACTTATTTTTGTTTAACCCATGAAATATTAGGGCTTCCTTTTTTTTTGCTTACTCTCGTTTATTTATCATTTGTTGGAAAGCTTGTCAATACTTTAGCCTTTTGCATCTTCATTATTCTATAAAATTCCATTGCACATGAATGGCTTTGTTGTGCCTCTATGATAGTTGACAACTAGAATTATTCCTTGTTATATTGTTTGTTCTCGTTAAATCTTGACTCTAGCAAAAACGCAAAAATATTTTAGACAATACAATTTTAGTGGCTAAGCAACTATTTGAAAAGCAAGTGCAATGAATGCAATAGTAAACTTAAAGCACAAATGTTTACATTATACAATCTGATACATTTCCAAGCATATTGTATCATTTATTTTTGTAAAATTATATCAGCAAATTAGGAACTCATTATATTTTTTTGCAAATAGTCAGCCATTGCATGCAAATTATGCCTCCCTTAGCCACAAGATACTGGTTATAGAAGCAGTCAATGCACATTGAATGCATTAAATGATATAGCTATGGATCACAAACAATAGTATAACAAGTGCAAATTTTGCAACATAACTTTTCCCAGACATCTAGACATTAAATAGAACTCCTCAAACCTTAGCCACAAGCTTCATTAACTACTTCTTAAGTATTGGGTTCATGGGAACCCATATACATTCATTGTTTATAAGATCCTATTGCACAAATAGGTACGTGATAAAATGAGCATGTTCATTACGAAGCCAATAACCAAATTACAATTGCAAATTAATTTCAATTTGGAGGATAATAAATATTGATTTTATCTCTATTTCTTCATGCGCTAATATTTTCTCCTATTAAATAAAAATTACCAAAAACACATCTCACTATGTGGGTTTCTTCTTCAAAAGATTCGAATGCCTTAAGGCAAAATTATGCAACTTGAAAACAAGATACTAGAAGTTGAAGCAATCACTACATCTTTAATACACTAAATAGTATGGCAAACATATCAGAAACAACAATCTATCAAATGAAAATTGTACAAGATAACATGATGCCCATAAACATGAAAGACAAGGATCAATACAATTTGCAAAATAATAGACCAACATGGTAATATTTTGTGAGCATTCCCCATTAGCCATTGTAACAACAACCAAGTATCATTAACCCAAAAACCCCATACTCATGTCAGATTTCATGAATTAACTATGGGTTCATTGTTTCTATAATGACGAGGAATTCAACACATCTTACACATTTTGCTTTCCAAGCCTTGCTGGTATGCTACTACCCATAGAAGTAATAACCACATAATTAATGCATTCACTCACTCATTATCAGTTGTCATGCATATGCAATTTAGTGTACCCATTTGCACCATTACCCCTTGTAACAACAAGCAATACTTCTAGTTATCAAGTGTTAGAAACACACAACAAAGCTATTCTTCACCAATGCACTTTTGCAGAATAACGAACATGCAAAACCACAACCAATAGCTAGGAAAACCCACAAGATTTTTAACAAATCATAAATGAACAAGAATAAACAGAAACAAATCTCAGTAGTTGCCTAAGATTTCATGAATTAACCATGCATTCATTGCATGTATACCAACATGCAAAAAATGCAATGAAGGGGTACAAAGAACATAATGTATCAAGGAAACCATAATACAATGAGAATAAGCACAAAAAAAATCCAGCACTTGTTCAACATTTCATGAAGTAGTTATCCGTTCACTACATGCGCATCAATGTACTTATCAAGTATCATAAATACACAACCTAGCCATTCATCAGTAGTGTACTTTTACAGAATAATGAATATAGCTAAGAAAATTACAAGCTTTTCAACAAATGATGTAGAAACAACAATAGGCATAAACAAAACTCAACACTCACCTAAAAATTCATAAATTAACTATGCATTTAGTGCATTGCTATTCACATGCAAAGACGCAACGAAGAGCTAAAATACCTACAAGCTTTCTAACAAACAATAGTTAAACGAGAATAAGCACAAACAAAACTAACTTCACTAAGATTTCATGAATTAGTTATGCATTCACTGCATGTGTACCCACATTACAGTTATTAAGTTTCAAAAACAAATAGACACTCCACTCACCAGTTGCACGCCGCAAGCACTACATAGAATCATAAATGTCGAACATGGCAACTCATAGCTAGAAACATGCAAGTTTCTCAACAAATAGTAAACAAACAACATGTAAATTAAGCAAGCATTGTTTTCTTGTCTTTGTGTCAGCTCTTCAACACAAACCGCAAGTTTTGCATTCAATGCTCTAAACATGCATTTGTTGCTTTGGTACTCATACATTTCCAATAAACAAGTTACAATTTCAAGAGTGTCATTTGTAGTTGAGTGATAATAAATATTTATTGTGTCTCTTTATTGCTCCATATGCACATATATCTTTTTGTTGTTAAAGAAATTTGCAAAAATAAGAGCATGTTAAATATTTTGCAAATATTCAATGCCTAAATGAAAATTATGCTACCTTTTGCAGCAACAAAACAAATACTAAAGTAGTCATTGCATGTTTGATGCATTCAATAGTATGGTTGATAGATCAAAAACAACAATGTATTGAATGCAAATTGTACAAGATAATATGTTACCCATAGACACGAAACACAGAAGCATATGTATACGAACAATGCACTATTGATGACCGGTTAGTGTGTTTGTTTAGCATACTTGATAACTACATGTGTTTTCATTGTTACAAAGAAAAATTAGTAGAAGTAAAACCCAGCACTCGTGTAATATCTTCTGAATTAGTGTGCACCAACTCTTGAAAAAATGTACAATTTGCAATTGATGGATTAAGCATATATTCACTACTTCATGATCAAAAATTTCCTAGAATATATAATGTCCCCTTGTTTTGTTAATTTAGTGAAATGAGAATCAATAAACCATAATTTTCAAGGACAAAAAATATGAGCATAAATCAAGACTATAGGAAAAAGACAAAAAAAATTAAACAACACAATGTCATTGGCCAAGCGACTAATTGAAAAGGAAATGCAATAGATGCATTAGTAAACTCATGGACTGCATACATTTGTTTCTTTGGACCTTGTAACAACAAGAAATAATTTTGGTTAAAAGGTTTTACATATGAGCAGATAACATGGAGAAATTAAAACATACAACCTTTTGAATAAGCAATAAACAAACAAGAATTAAGTATGCATTTTTTGCTTGTATACTTCTTAGCTTCCAAATACATCTTGGAAATTTTGTATTTAATGGATATAAGACCAAAAGTGTCTAGATTATAGAATGTAACTTGTTTGCAAGTGTCATGTATCAATTGCATTGACTGCAATTTGTGCGATAAAGTTCACACATATTGGATTTAATTTTAAAACATTTTTCAAAATTTATTTTGTGCTTTTATGTTTCATGTTTATGAGTAGCATATTCTATGTCATGGACTATGCTCATCTATCTATTTTGTAATTGTAACAGGGACCATTGGTTGTAACCAGAGTGGATGACAAAGATTTATATTGCTACAAATAGACTTGGTTCTTCAAGAAAAAGCTACAAGGTCAAAGTCTTGTATCATTGTGTTGCTTTTCTTTTAATGAAATTTAACTCTCTCAATAAACTAGCTTTACGGATAGGCACATGTGCATAGTAAATGACATGTGTAATTCATAAACATGAAACTATATTTTCCTAATGGGCATGTTGCTTTTATAGAGAGAAATATGTATAATTGTAATCATGGGATGTGTAGTTCATTGACTAAATATTCGTGAAACATTTTTTGCTTCTAATATTGCGGGGAAAAGGAAACAGGGGAACTATTTTGGTCTACAAAGAATGCAGAGAAGTGCTATAAAATTTTTGGCATTTGTTGTGACTTTAACATTCATGGCATTTGTCAAGAAATTACAAGTCATGGTGTTTGCCATGAATTTTATAGCACTTCTTACCACATGCACTGGAGGGAAAGAGTGTTTTGATGCATGTGCCCTAGATTGTTGACACGATCATTATGTGCATTACATGTTGTGTAATCATCTACTTCAGGACGGGTGATTCAAAAAATGTGTTCATCGCTCCCAACTATATAATGTTGACATGTTTTTCTATTTTTAGTATGCTCAAATGAATGGTAATCGTGTTGCAAAAAAATGAAATTAGATTGGCCAAGTAAATATTAGAAGTACAAGTAAAAAAAATAAGAACTCAAGTACTCTCTATAGAAATAAAACCATGTGTATTTAGATCATAAAATTTCATTTGTTTGCAAGTGTTATGTGTCAATTGCATTGACCACAATTTACACGTGAGAGTTTATACAAATTTAATTTAATGGTTAAAGGAAAAATTTATTGTGCTCTTTTTTTGTTTCATGTTTACGGATAGCATGTTATATGTGATGGGCTATGCTCGTTTATCTAAATTTTAGCTATGACAAGGACCATCGGTTGCAAATGAGTTGGGGACCAAAGATTCATATTGCTACAAGCGGACTTGGTTGTTCAACAACATGCTTGAAGGTTAGTTTCTTGTACCAATCTCCTCAACTCTTTGCAATGAGATTTAAACCTTACAATGCATGTAAGTATTATCTATTAGAAGAGTTGTGAACAATAAAGGACAACGCCTGTTCAAGAAACTAATTTTCAAAATACACAGATGAACATAGTTACTAATATCTTATGTAATTCATAAACATGAAACTATTTTTCCTTGATAGACATGTTGCTTTTGCAAACAAGAATATGTACATAGTGTGCTAGCAATGCATTAATTGTTATAGTGTGAAAGAGTCCATTGGCAAAGTTAGTGCAATTTGCATTAGTGGCTAGACATTTGTTAACATATAAAATGCTCTACTTTCCTAATTTACTTAATCAAACGTCAATAGTATGTGCTACAACCAATAGCCAGAAAGAGCAATCATGGTTCTCAGACAAAAAAATACGTCCATGAGCCCCAAGTAGACAATGTTTACATATTCTACTAGTTTTCTAAGACTATGATTATTAATATACTTATTGTAAGACAATAAAATTTGATTAGGAAGTGAATATTACAAGTACAAATGAGTAATTTAGCAACAAAACCTATACAGTTTGCATTTAATTCTTCAATATTTTGTGAAATTTATTCTATGCTCCCTCATCGCATGTTTATCAATGGCAAGCTCTATGTCGTGCAGTGTGCTTGTCTCTCTTAATTGTAGCTATCATAGGAACCATTGGATGCAATTGAAGTGTACGACAAAGATACATATTATTTCTATTATAGTTCCTTCTTCAATAACAATCTGCATGGTCAGACTCTTGTACAATGCTCTTTCTTTGTTTGCAATGAATTTTATTTCTTTCAACTATTGTAGGGCTCTTAATTGCAATATGCAGATAATAAAATTCCCTTTTTTTCTATTCCTTGGAGCATGTGTACTATTTGTTTTTGTTAAAGTAAATCACGAAAGTAGGAGAACTTTATATATTTTTGCAATTATTTTTTCACTAAATGCAAACATGTTTAATGCATTAGACAATATGACCAGTGATTCAAAGACAGTAAGATGTTAAACACACATTGATCAGTTTTATTTGTGCTAATTTTCATGTGTTTATTGTCTGTGCAAAAACTTGTATGTTTTTAGGTCAACATTCCCTTCTTGCACGTTTCCTAAGTTTGTTAGGGCTTACAATTGTGCAAATACTATACAGTTTTCTTTGAATGACTTTCACAAATAGCATATTTTTTTGTAGCTAAATCAATGAGCATTAAAACTAAACACATTTGCTAGCATGATTTAAACTATGTAAGCATTTGATTCATTGATATGTATTCAATATTCCAATAGCTATTAGCCTATCACCAAAGTCTCAAAATCTATGTTTAATGCCTCAATGTTTACAAAAAAATATTGTGCTCCTCTATTTTTTAGCAAATTTTATCATTTGCTTCTATGTTTGATGCTTATGAGTAACATATAATGCATTTAACATGTATTCACTACATCAATAGTGTTGCCTTCTATTTTATCAATTTAGTTTATCAAAAATCAATAAAAGGCGTACTCAAAGAAATAGAAAAAGAGATAAATTCATTATTGTCTTTTAGTTGCAAATGAAACCATTGCAATATGGCATTAAATTTTTTCATTTTCTAGTTAGTTGTTCGATAAATAATTTTTTCACATTTGTTGTCAACAAATCTTTGTCTTACAAGTATTCTTTGTCCTCTAAACAATAGAATGCTTTACAATTGTTGGTTTGTGTCAATAGGAAGTTTTATAGTTGCATTTGTTGAATTTTCTTTTCAAATAGTTGCTTGTTATTAAATTGTGCAAGGTGTGTTGGAGAGTTGATGGGTATTGAAGCAGTGAGTGCATAGTTAATTCATGGAAACTTAGGTGAGTGTTGGGTTTTGTTTATGCCCATTATGTTGTACTTTTGCATGTTTTTTATTTTGTAAATGTGTGGTGGTCATGAATGTCTTGGGAGTTTTTTTATGATACTTGATAACCAAAAGTATTGGTTTTTGTTAAAAGCGTTAAGGGAGAAACTAGGCACATTAGCCTTGAGCAAGGTCTTGTAGGCTATGAGGGTAGTGAATGCGTTAATTATGTGTTTATTGCTTGAGTGGATATTACAATATTAGTAAGCATGACAATTTATTGTTGTTAGAAATACTAATGGGAAATGCTTGCAGAAATTTATAGTGTTTGTATATTGTTTTGCAAATTTTATTGTTGTTTTTATGATTTAGGTATATGAATAGTGTACTGTTTGACATGGATTGTGCTCATTTATTTACTTTTTTCATGTGTCTCTAGTATTCATTTTCCTATAAGCAAAATAGAAAAGTAGAAGTGGATGACAAATTTTGCAAATAAGAATAATGCATTGCAGAGCAGTCAATGCATAGTTGATGCATTAAATACTATGAAAACAATGGCACAATTGTTATATTTTCCAAGACTAGGGTTACATTCTAGAGTTGTTATGTAAGGTGGGTTTTGATCTGCAAATACTGTAGAGAAAATTTTGTATATTAATTGTTATGGATCAATAGAGTTTTTTAGCTGTCAAATATTTGTGAATATACATAAAGTTCTATTTTGCTACTTTACTTAAACAAAAATGAATAGTACACTTGATGGCATTTAGTTCATTGGCTCTAGACTGGTTATCAAGCGTCCCATTTCCAATGTGCATTATACAATTGCAATATTGAACTTCTTTGATCGTATCAGTGACTTGCCTTTGAGAAAAATGCCATTTACATTAAATCCATGGTGGCAGTGAAGCTTGCACAATTTGCGTTCAATTATTAATTTTAGCATTGTCATTTGCAATACTTATTTGGCTACTAATATTTGACTATCTTGTAGTAGGTCTACTATTGATTTTAGTTTCAATATATTGGAAAAATATGGGGACATTATATACTTGGAATTTATGAACATGTTTTTGGTGTTTGAAAAGAATTATTTATCTATTTTTCTAGTGATATGGGGTAATTGGAATACATTGTAGTATGTGAATTGTGAACAAGTGTAAATGATAATGCTTGTGTATTCTTTTATGTCCTACACACGTTGCCAATGTCAATTGAGTGCATGCATGGTGAGAATGGAAAAGGTGTTACATGTGAACATATGAGAATATAGACTTGCAACAAATTTTTCCATTGATTGATCCATTGGAATAGTAGTATGTTGTTGATATATAGAGAAATATTGTTTAAGATCTTTGTCCATTGAAGTTATAGTGTCACATGTTCACATGTAATACTTTTTCCATTTTTATTGTTTATGCACTTTGTCCAACAAAACAGGGAGAAACGTTTCTTTATACACTTGTTTACTATTAATAGATTACAAGGTATTGAGATTGATGCATACCACTAGGTTGAATTTATTGTGTTAGTTGGTACTTTCCAATACTATAAACAAATTAGAATTTCAGTCATTTGCTTGCACAAAGAAGAGTAGCACATGTACTTTACGCAATAGAAAAAGAAATCAATGGTAGAATTCACACATGAAAGATACAATTCATAGTTGATTAAGTTTTCTTTGATTCTCCAAATCCTATGAACAACATTTTGGAAATCAATTGTTAAAACCTAGGACTTTGTTATCTGTTATTAAATATAATGTTCATTTGTACAATAAAGTTCTTATTTATTATAGAATTCATTCAGCATTAATTACTTTATGTTTATGGCTTGTTTTGAACATGTCATTGAGTATGCTCATTTGTCTCATTTTTCCCTTTAACAGGACCTGTTGGTTACAATTTGAGTGTGAGACAAAAGTATACATTGTTGCAAATACAGTCAATTGTTAAACAATAAAATACAAGGTCATCATTTTAGAACACTGTTGCTTCTTTGTTTCTAGTGCAAAAATTAACATTTATACAAAAGCACAACTTTCTTGTCCTTCATTTACTTGCATACTACATAATGTTGAACATATATGCATATTAAGGCCTATTAACATTTTCAACGATTTACTGATATATGCATTTTGAATAGAAACAAGAAATCAAAGTATGGATACAATAGATGTTGATACCTATGAATATGCAAAGTGCTCACAAGTTTGTAATATAGACAATGTACTAAAAGAAAATGGACTATGTAAAGTAGGTACATTTAAGTACAATGTTGGAGACTACTTGTTTGATTCATTAGAAACACTATTAAACAATCAGTACACATCAGTTGAGCTACGAAGAGGAACAGTAGATTACTTTTTGACTTCTTTAGCAACAACAGATAGAGATGTAATTAGAACATATGACCTTGCACTAGACTCTGAAAGTCTCTATAGATTGCACAAATTACATGACCACAGCACATACCTACATAGGATGCGCCTCCGCCCAATCTCACGACATGCAAATGATGAAAGTGGCTTGTGGGGAGATGTATTTTGTATTTAGTGGCTATCCAAGTAGTTGAATATATATATATATATTTGTTTGGTCAACATCAGGGAGAAAGTACTTGCATTTTAACAATGTTCCTATTTTTCCAAAATGTTTGATTTTGTTTCATGATACAACCCCCCAAAGTGGGAATTTTAAACTATTGCTAAGAATTCAGCCACAAAAGCCAAATGCACAATAGCCAATTAGGTTAAATCAACTTTAAAAACTAATTAGAAAAAATATATAATACAAAAATACAAATTGTAACAAAAATCAAAAGTTAGCGAGTGGCAACAACAATTCTATTTCTACACTCAAACATGAGGATCTAGATCAAAACTCTATTGTAAGACTACAACACCTTAAATGCTTTATTAGGAAAAAAATAAAGAAAACCAACCTATGCCTGTTAGATCAAACAATGGTAAAAAAAATCAGCAGTTGAGCTTTACGAAATAGCAACTCAAGATACACCAAAATACATATGTACAATCTGTCAGATGCTATGTTTTGGCAAAGATACTAGAAAATTCAAAGATAAGCAAAAGGAAATATATTATGAACTAGTAAAATTAAGATCCATAGCATTGATAGATTGCATATGCCATATATGCTAATCTGCACTAAAACAACTCATTATACCAAAATATGTTGTACCGCAGAAAATACAAACCAATAAACCATTTCCATATGTCCAACTTATGTCTCAACTAGAGGAATGACTTGTATCACTTAGAATTACATTTACACAAATCTGGGAACCAGGGTACAAAAGATCTCAAATAGGTCTAACAAGATCTATCATTAATGTCCTTGTTGACATTAACATTATACAAAGAGCATTTACCACAATCAACCAATAACACACAAATGATTGTTGTTTCACTCAAAGATGATTGGAATAAAAAAATGCATTCCAAAAGGGCATGGTATGGCCAAAACTCGTCATGGAAGCTTTGGCACAATTGTCAAGAACAATACTATACAAAATGAAAAATGTCTAAATAAACAAAGATTGGGAACATTTTTTGCATATTAATGATGAACTTGAAGAAAATATTGAGCCTCTCACAATTCAAATTGAGTCAGACAGTGACATGGAACATGAGAATCCATCTGAAACTTTGTTCCGTGTATTTATAGAATCTAGAAGTATACATAGCATGCAAGACAAAATCATTGAAGTTGCACCTACATAACAAAACTATCTTGTTGGAATCTTTAAAGACAAATATGTTGAGGAAATGAATTTCCCAACATTATTCTTTGGCAAGCCACATGATGATGACATACTAAAAAAATTTACATATCACAAAATCGCACAATGGGAAGTTTTACAATCAAACAAAAAATATGCATATTACACAACAAACATATTTTTCAAAACTATCAAGATATTAATACTACAAGTCTTGTCTACAATGTCAATAAGAATATGAAAGGGCCAACTAAAAGGCCATAAGCTAGTTTCAAAGGACATCAAACACAAGCCAAACCTTGAAAGATTTCTAAAATCGGATATTGGATATGTTGACTTCAAAAGCATAAGAATATCTCCAAATTATACACAACTTAAGAAAAATGTTTTCGCAATGATACAACAACTAGGGCCACCAACATTCTTCCTGACTTTTAGTAGTGTTGAACAAAATTGGGATCCTTTATTAAACACATTACAAGAATTACATGAACAACATCAATTAGATAAAAAAATAACAAGAACCAATTGGTCAAATGAACATTGACAAATTTGAACTAATGAAAAAGGATCCTATTACTTGTGTGCAATATTATAGACATAGAATAAATGCAATGAAAAATCTAATGCTTGCAGATGACTCCATGTTTGGAAATGTTATTGATTACTTTTCAGTGACTGAGTTTCAAAATCAAGGAAATGAACATGATCATATGCTAATATGGGTCAAAAATGCACCAATCTATACAAAAAACAATGACATAGATATCATAGCTTTCCTTGACAAGTACATTACTTGTAGCACTAATCATTTGCAAGCTAACTTAGCGAGTTTACAAAGGCATCACCACACAAAGAGATGCAGAAGACCAAGAAAAATAGTTTGTAGATACAAATTTCCTTTACCACTAATGTGAAAGACACAAATACTTTCACCAATACTAGAAAATTTTGAAACAATTACTTCAAATGGTGTTAACGTGTACTCAACACTACAAAAGAAAACTATAACAATAAATAAACTTTAGATATGTTTTTAAATGACATAAACATGTATGTTCAAAACTAATTATATAACAGCTTTGAGCTCTACATTAAACAAGCCAACACTATTTTTGCAAAGAAAACCATCAGAAATATGGAACAATAGTTTCGCAAGGACAATGTCATACCCTTGGAAGGTGAATACAGATGCCCAGTTTGTGCTCAATGCATATGTTGCAGCAATGTACTATAAATCTTACATTGAAAAAGTAGAAAAATCAATGACATATGCATTCAAAATAATACGTAAGGACCACTAGAAAACAAATATTGATGCAATAAAAATGATTGGGAAACTTGGAAATGCATTGTTAAACATGCAACAAATGTTAGCACAACAAGTTGTGCACATTGTTTTATCACTTCCACTAAACTTCAGCTCAAGAAAATGCTTTTACATTGACATGCGGTCCTATAGCGATCTTACATTCATTCTAAAATCTATCAAACAATTAAACAACGAACCAAATGATTTAGAAAACATTCTCTCAAAATATATAGTAGACTATTATTTAATACATCCTCAAACATTGATAGACATATGTCTTGCAAAATTTGTTTCAAGCTATAATGAAAATAGAACTACAATTGGTCCAAGAGCTAAACCTAGAGTAATACACTTTATTAACTTCAATAAGCACTTGGATGTGCAAAATCATTGTAGAGAGAAATTGATTCTCTACATACCATTTACAATAAACGAGAGCAATTAAAACATAACTTTGAGACATGGAAATGTGCATACATGCACCATGAAAAAACCATTATAGAAAGGGAACTTGAAGATGTTGACTCTCTTGATGAAAAGAACAACAATAAGTCATTCGTACCAAGGAAAACTAGGCAGTCAGAACAATATTACATCTAAGCAAACCTTCCAAACATACAGTGCATAAAACCAAATACAATGTCACACAATGCATTTGAAATTGCTAGACACCCACAGATAATTGATAACAATGAATACTACAAACTAAGAGAAATGTTGAACAAAGAACAACAAACAATTGTTAAAGATGTTATAATGAAAAAGATGAATAACATTGACAAACCTTTGCATTTGTTTCTGAATGGAGGAGCTAGAACTGGAAATACTTTCATAGAAAAATCTATATACCAAGCTCTAATTCACATTTATATCAAATCAATTGACAACAATCCAGAACCAAAAGGCTTATTAACTACATATACAGGTAAAGCAGCTTACAACTTAGGTGGAGTCACATTACATTCAACATTTCACATACCATTTCATACATCAGATTTTCTACCCTTAGCATCTGAGGAATTGGACAATATGTCCAAGCACTACGATCAGTTGTGTGTGCTCCTTATTGACAAAATCTCGCTAGTAGGCTCAACATTCCTATGTTACATTGATAGACGAATATGAGACATAATGCAAATTCCCACGATGTACTTTGGAAACCTTGATACAATATTCTATGGTGATCTTTACTGAGCACAACCTATACTTGACTCCATTGTATTTGAGAATAGACCCGCTATGACTGAATTGATGCCTTACAATGTTTGGAGAGACAATGTAAAATGCTACTCATTGGTCGCGACTATGAGGAAAAAGGATGAAAAGTTTATTGCAATTCTTAATAGAATATGAAAAGGCTTACAAACAAATGATGGCATAGACTATCTTAACCAACTTTTCTTTCATCCTACACCTTCAGACTCAACACTTCCATACTTGTACTATAGGAAAGTTGATGTAGAGGGATATTCTCATTGAAATCTATGCAAGGAACTATAATACACAAAATGGCTTGGTTAATGGGACCAATGGAGTGTTTAAAGCATACACAACAATAACGACATCAATATTGTCTATCTCAAATTTTTTGATCCCATAATTGGGTAGCAACAATGCACAAAACTAGCACAATATTACACTAATCTAATTGACAAGCAATGGGTTCCTATATTGCGCATTACTAGAGCTATTCAAAAGATTGCAACAAACAAGAAAATTACAATTAGAAAAAAAATCCAATATAGCTAGCATGTACAAGAACCATTCACTAATCACAAGGACTAACAATGCAAGCTTTGGCTTTCAACCCAATAGGCATAAGACAACATGGCTTAACTTACATAGCACTATCACAGACAAAGACAATAGACTCATTGTTTTTAATAAAACCTTTAACTATCAAAAACTTCAAAGTTAAGCACAAGGTACATGAAGAAATGCATAGCCTGTAGTCAACTACACAATGGCAGCTTGATATCCAAGCTACATGTACACACGACACACTGCAATTGCTTCTATGTGTTGAAAATTTCCCAAAGACAGAGCATTCTCAAACTCCATTAAAGTCAGGTCGTTGTGACATCCTGATTGTCTAGCTGACTAGCAAGTATGATTTATTCTGTTCTAAACAAGTCGCTGTGACCTTGCCATTGTCTTGGCAAAAGGTTACACTGTGGAGTCTATCACTATAACATGGTGTATTCGTTATGACCTTATAGTGCTTGGGAGACCTCTGGCCGAAAGGCCATTCAATCGTGTATCGGCAAGACTCTTTGCGACTATGGTCTTCGGTAAAGCTAAAGGTCCTCACTAAGATGTCTCAGCGAAGTGTTAATATCATGCTGACAGCGTTTACGTTGAGGTCCTTGGGGTAACCCATATTGACTCGATGAGAAGTCACCATGAAAGAAAAATGTTACACCGACAGTGTTTGTTTTGTTTCATCGGGGAGACTTGGCCGAAGGAAGTTCCATTGGTAAGATGTCCTACCGATGTGGATATGTCTCAGTGACGAAGACTTAAGTGATGAATTCGATGTAACTCAAAGAAAACAGAGAAAGCTCTTAGTGAATGTTGAAGGTTTCACCGACAAGAACATCTTGTGGGATCTTCGGTGTAACTCTTAGCAACAGATGAAGCTTTCAGGATAAGTCATAGAGATCGGTAAGTTCTGTCAGCGAAGGGCAATGTCTTGGCGATGGGTAAACACTTCGGGGTAACATATGGAGATCGGTATGAACTCTTGGCGATAGGTGTGAGTCTTGTCGACTTCTACTTGGTTCTCGTTAGGTATGGGGACTTCGGTATAACCTTTGATGTCTCGCTGTGACCTCCTAGCGAAAGTGATAGGTCAAGGTGACTACGTGATGACTCGGTGTATCTCTTGAAGCTCGATATAACATCTTGGCGACTACAGAGGCTCTTGGTGACATCGATATGAAGTATATGTGGCATCAACAAGACATTGTTAGTGTCTCACCGAGATGCCAGTGCATTATGAATTATGTTGACCGTCTGACTGTCATACGTGGAATCTTGTGGACGAATAGAGGAATCCGAAAGTGAACCGTTAGCAGTGGGTTCATTGTGATAGTTCTGTGAGAAATCTCAACAAATGTGGAACACCATGGATATAGTTGGAAGTTGCATATGCTTGGGGGTTGGATAGTAGTTCAATCAACAGTGAAGTGTGAAAAGTTCAAACTGTATCAGTAAAGGATTTAAAATCTGTAAAGGCTATAACTTGGATGTTTCTATTTGAAGAATGTTCATGATGAATGTTGTTGTATAATGACACCAGAAAGATAAGTCTGGAAGTTGTATGTAATCTTCATTACTGTAATACAAAGTGATTTCTCTTGGTGTGGTGGGTTTTTCTCCCGTAAGGGTTTTCCCACCTATATCTGGTGTTTATGTGTGTTTGTCAAATACTTTTTTCTCAGAATCGCTTCATAGTGTATATTAACTTGACTCAGAATCAGAATTTTAAAGTGTATCTCAGATTCTTTCCCCGAGAGGTATTGACATTAGGAGAATTGTTTTCCGTGATCTAATTTCCTCCTTACACTATGCACATTAAACACGTTCATTAAATCCACATGTAAATGATATTGTCAATGACTATGACATAATGCAATTAGACATTTTGTGTTTGCAAGAAGTACATGTCCAACCTTTCCAACCTAGTACATTATCACAATATTTTAATATCTCTGGTATGAACATGATACATGGCATAACAACATTCACCAAAAAATGTTTGTGCATATTAAAAAAAAACAACACATCTCTATGAATATTGAAGCTATCACAGTCACTATACTACAAATCATTAATGAACTTAAAATCTCCAATATTTATGCAAGGCCTAATACTTCTATTCAAGAAATAATCACAATTCTAGAATCTATAATTGCATACACAGTACAAAAAACATACTATACATTGTGGGAAACTTTAATGTCGCATGTGCTCACAAAACACAGACAAGACAACACTTGAAAATTTCATGCAAACTAACACAATTCATTTTTTGTTAAACAAATTGCATAGTCTACAAAAGACGCTCATTGACCACATCTGGTCAAATTCAATCACAATTGTATGCAATATTTACAGATGAGAAGCATATTGGATTGATCACTTTCCTATTTTCCTAAAATTCCACTACGTTGGTTAAATCACTTGAACATGGTAACATACAAAAGCATTTATCGCTGAACAATTTTCTAATAAATTATGCAAAACTCAATCACTAGCTTGTAGACAAATCATGGACCAAACAAAAAGACAACAACAACAACAACAACAAGAAATGCATGAAGATACAAGCAAATGGTAAACAACCTATCCTATTTACTTATGGCATGCTTTCTTGCATTGTGCAAATATAACTTCTACATTTTTCTTGCTCTTTGTAGAACAAAAGTCAAGAGGACTGTATCAATTGAAGAGTTGAATGCAAAAAAGGTTGGCGACACATTCCAAGGTGACATCCTTGTTGTCTACAAAGCAACATTGGATAAGGTCAATAGAACACGCGAAGTCCTACGTGTAGATCTCACAAACCTTACAATTGAAATGACAATCACACTAAATGTCAGTGGATACCTTGTACAAGAACATGAGCAAAAAATAGTTCCAGGAATGGGAATTTCAATATCAGACTTCCTGATTGCTCCTAGGACAGATTATGATAGAGGAGAATGCGATTGTATACTAATATTGACAGATACAAGCATAGTTGAAAGCCTTCCTTGCTTTTCAATAGACTACCACTTCATTCCAAACACCACTATTATCCAGCTACTAGTAGCGACAAATTAGTATCCAATTGGAACAATAGGTGCTCTAGTTGTTGGTGCTAAAAAAGTTGGAAGCCAATATGCAATAGATATCAAAGATGGCATAACATAATTAGACATAGCATAGGTAAAAAGGTGCAACTAGCACATGCCATTACAACATTTTGATATTTTTTTATAGCATTCTCTGTGTTAACAAAATTTATTTATAAGAAACACTAACTTTGTCATTACCATGTAGGTACAGCTGCGTTCAACTCATGAAAAACAATATTTGCAAATAGAGGATCTGCTACATAAGAACAAAACCCCAACCTTTCTTTTCAAAAATATTCTGAAAAGCATTGACCAAAAAAACATGTTCCACATGGGTCGATCAACATTTATTTGCAAATTGAATAATAAAAGAACATTGGACAAGTTAGTTGCTTTGTTGCAATCAACATTTAAGGTGACTCTTTAAATATCTCTATGCAATTCCATTTAAAATTTATGAAACTACTACTGCTAACTATCTATCTTCAAATGTTTTAGGTATCAGGGACATTGAAAGCAACAAATGCACTATCCAATCCATTTGAAGCTTTTTGTCCACATTGCAAATATAATTCAATTCTTATGGTGCAGTCCAACAAGAAACTGCTCATTGCACTTGTTGTGACAAGGAGGTGAGCTATGTATACGTACTTCATCCGAAGGCAGTCATCACAACGAATGACAAGCAAACAGTGCATTGCTCAATCCGAAGTGATGTGCTCTGACAACTCTTGCCTGCCCTTCAGGACATTAGATATGAAAACTACATCAAGGACAAGTCAGCAATGATATTTGTACTACGAGACTTTGTCACCAAAGGGCATTTCACCCTCAATCAGAACAACGTTATCATAGATGCCATATGCCTAATTGAGTAAAGAGTATATGCCACAGTGAGGTATAAAGCAATACTGATTCAAATAGTCCTCTTGCATTTCCAACTTGTCAAATTGTTTACAATTATATAAAAAAAAAACTTTCATACTAACTGCAATGATATTGCAGGTGACAAAGAAGTAGAAGCGGGTGAAGGACTAGCTGCAATTGCACAAACCTACATTTCTCCTTTTTGATATGCTTTTCTCTACCTATATTACTATATTTCATGTTCTTTGACTCAAAACTTCTTTCTACTTTTATTTTACATCTCAGATGCCTTTCCATTATATGGTACACAATACTTAATTTTCTTATGTTATCATTCACATGGATTAAACTGTATTGTTACACATTGAAACTATGCAATACATTGTATGCTATAGATTACTTTACCTTCTTATGTTAGTGTTTAAATAGATTAAGCTCTACTGTTACATGTTTTTACTAGGCAACATGTTCACAATTGCACTAATTAAATTTGGAGCAATATTGTTTTAGATCCACTCCACTGTAGAGGCTTGGAATGCATTGACAATGGTTTCATTGCTTTCATAGAAACCAGTCTAATAGCAGAATCTAGAAAATTTGGATTCAATGACTGGATGTTTACAAAAAGTGCATTGCATACTTCTGTTTTCCTTCATATGTGAGTTTTCTAGCAGTTGGTTCCAACTTTCCATGTTTGTTGTTTTCTAATATTGCACTCGCCATCAATGGCTTTCTTGTGTGTTTATGATACTTGATAGCTAGGAGAATTGCTTCTTGTTGGAAGGGCTAATGAGACAAATAGGTACATTAAATTACATGTGCTTTGAGCAAAGTCTACTGGGCTGTGAGGATAGAGAATGCATTGATTATGTGTTTTTTGCTAAAGTGGCTAGTACATTCTCAAGAAAGCTTCCAAAGCAAAATGTATGAAATGTGTTGCAGGGTTGGTTGATAAAGAAGTAGTAAATGCATGGTTAATTCATGAAATGTGAGACAAGAGCTCAATTTTATATGTGCTTATTCTTGTTTATTTGTTATTTGCTAAATAGCTTCTATGTTTTTAGCTTTTAGTTTCATTCTTGGATCTTTGTTATTCTCTCATTATGTACTATTCACAAGTTTCTTCTTTCAGTCTTTGCAATGCTTGGCAAAATTTATGATATTGGTCTATTTTTTTGCAATATTTATTATCCGTTGTTTATCGTTTGTTGGAAAGCTTGTACACTTTTTAGTTATTCATTCCACTCTAGCATGTTCATTATTCTGTAAAAGTGCAGTAGCCATCAATGGTTTCCATGTGTGTTTATGATACTTGATAACTAGAAGCATTGCTTGTTAAAAGAACTAGCGAGGGAAGTGAGTAGATTAGATTACATATACTTTGAGCAAAGATCTTGTGGACTGTGCGGGCAATGAATGCGTTACTTATATGAATGGTCAAGGTATGTGATGGTGATTGAAAAGCAAAATGTGCGACAATTTGTTCAAGAGCTCATGGGCATAGAGTCAACAAAGTGTCATGCCCATAATTTTCACTAGAAAAAAACCCACCATTTTTTTTTGTTTAGTCAAAGATGTTATTATTGTCCTTCATTCACACCATTTTGTTGTGATTATTTACATACACAAAACACAATGAAGAGATACCTCCTTTTAATTAATGATATACTATACTTTTGAAAATACATGTAACCTAATAATAGTAATATTAGAGCCCCATAAACTATATATAGTCATCATTTTGTTATTAACCTTAGAAATAGTAATAATAGTCCGCATTGATATCAATATTATTGTTTAATATCAAACCGACAAGGGCCCTAGAATAACAAGAAGTTGATATTTAGTTTCTATTCAAAATTATTTTGTGTAACTTAGATGCTTCAAAAATGATACTTGTTTATTTTACTCTCAATTTGACATCGTTAATCTCACTTGCATTGAACCGAGTAAATAATATTATTATTAACCTTGAATTATCCTCAATAGTATTAATAACTCTCAGATTAACAAATATATTATTAATGTCAATAATCGATGATTAAGAATAAATCTCGTATTAATATTACTTTTTCTTTTCTTTTTTTCAGCAAATCTAGGGTGCAGCACATCTTGCAATATTGTCAGGTTATTAAATGCCTAATTAGGATACCATCTTGGTGCATATAAAATTCATGAGATAGAACTAAGTCATCTCATCTTAAGCATTGCCTTGCATATTTAACTTTTGTATTTGGGCAATGCCAAAATCATAGGGCAAAGGGCATTTAGATTTTATTCAAGTTACAAAATCTGTATTTCATCTTATTCTCACTTTTAAGGCAAATTGGGATTCCATTTCACTTTTAAAATGCATCCATGTGGATATACAATATTCAGATTTTTTTAATAAAAATTTTAGCATTAGTTTAACAACTTATATCATGATTTATTATTGCTGACTAACAAAGTCAAATTGCTGCTGCAGAAATCATCTTTAGGCACTTTACTGTTCACTCAAAATTGGCAGTTTGAGTGCAGCTATATATTTTATTTTCTCAGATACAATTCCAGATTTAAGGCACAATTTTTTTACAGCAGTTAAAAAAAACTAACATTGGAAGATAATTTTGGCATTTTGTTATATCTTAGTCACTAAATTTATGCTGGAGTTAGTTTAGGTTTTCAGCTTAAGTTTTTGCTATTTATAGTCTTCCATATTTAGCACCTTATTTTTTGTGCTTTATCACCCAATTTTCTGCTGCAAAAGTAGATGCAAGAAAGGTGATTCACAGACATTAACAGCTGATAAAGTTTTATGCCATATGTTTTCTTCTTATCAGATAAAGGTCCCTATGTGAACATCTTAAAACAGATTTAATACTGTTCTATACTTCAGTTCCTTTAACATCATGACTGGGAAAATTGTATGAGTGAATTAATATAGTTTAGATACAAGTATTATTTAACATCCATTTGCATCCGTACCAAATATTTACCTTGAAGGTTAAAGTTGAGAAGCTCAAGCTGTAAATTACATTTGTTCTTCCTCCCCTTACTAACAAATGATTTAAGTTTCTTATGCATTCTCATGCCTTGCGATTATTAACAAGAAAAAAGAACATGAATTTGAGTATTATGGCTCGTATTTGTTCTATTTGTGCTATTACGGTTGGAGTGTGCATTTTTACAATTGTTTACCTCTATGGAAGAGATTCTTATTTACAAATACAAATCTCTCTATATATTTGAGTGAATATGCACATGCATGGCTTTTGGATTATTTATGTCCCTATGGATATTTTCAATATTACAATATGCTAATTTATTTATATACATATAAATCTTTAAAATATCATTTTTCTTTGTGCTAATTAGTCAAAATCATCATCGTCTGACCAAGTGATCTGATATTGCAATGCTACACTTGATTGATCTGTATAAGCAAAGTATCACTATTTTTTTTTAGTAATTAAATATTCTGTTACTCTCACTATCACACTCCTCGAAACAAACTTTGGAGAAGATTAAGATCGGCTAATTATGCAAATGAGCAGGAAACTGACCTTCCCACTTGTGTAGTTCCTCTCAAACTACAGTGGCATTCTCTGACATACTAGCATAGCTACTTCGTAGGACTGGGCCACTTCCCTAGAGTATTTAAGGGACATTTAGTAATTTGACACCTATCACAGCTCTTAGTCTTATCCTCATTCACTTGCCACTTATGAATGTAATTAAACTTTGGCGTATATACAAAGAAAGTATGATATTCTCCACTTTCAAACCAATTAGAATTTAATTATTCTGACCAAACCATAAATTGTGATGCCCGGTATTCGCCCCTTCTGATTTCTGAACATGGTCATAATATGTGATGACCATTCTGCTTAATTGAGGTTGTAGGTTGAGTGTAGGTGAGTAATAGCAACCGCCTTCCAATAACACAGACCTAGGACAACGAGCTATTCAACCTATCTATGGCACTAAATTTCCGTTCTTTTTTTTTTGCACGTCTTGTTCTCTCTCTCTCTCTCTCTCTCTTTTCCCACTCGATTGTAAGAGAGGGATCGATGCCCAAATCTAAAGGTATTGGTGGTTAGAAATTTCCTGTTCTTTCTCTGACCAAGGTTGTAACTACTCGACTCTCGGACCTTGTGAAATGTTGAGGAGAAGTGGAGAGAATAAGGAGGGTGACGACTGTTGACTCCAAAATGAAAACTACCATAGAGAGGCCACCCCTCTATTCATTAGAATGGTCTAACATTACTTTATGCCCTTCTTTTTAGATTTAACAATTTAGGTGCTGCATTGCACTACGAGATACTGTATACATAAGAATTTGATTATTCATGTGTGTATTTACTTTTATTTGTTATTTCTATTTTGAATAAGTCTATTCATTTCACCATTAAAACTCTCTTTTCTTGGATGATAGAGAAGTTTGCTGAATATGCATATAATTTGTTTTGCTATCTCTATATAGGACAAACCCCAATAGATCCATTATGTTTTATTTATTTGTTTTACATATGCAGACAATTGTTTCCCCACCCTCTCCAAGTTTGAACTTGCCTAAATAGCGATGCAACTTGTTTTATTGGTTTGGCATAGAATGCAAGTCCCACTAGTATTTCCTGAGCCTCCGCCTCGAGATAGCCTCATATCTATTGAGAGAACACTACCTGAGAGAGTGCAATAAATGATAGAGCCTATGCATTTAAATTTACACAGAAGTTCTCTCTATTTATTTACCCGAAATAATTACCCATCTTCTTTTTCTATTGTATCATGGGTGAGATCTACTGAGTTTTCTTATTTTGTCTCACTTTTACTTATCTTGTATAAACTTTTGCTTTCTAAAAAAAAAGTAGAGATTATATTTCCTCTGAAATTTACAAGTATAAAAATATATTTTCTCTCTTTTTGAACAACAAATTGAAGCTATACTTTTTAAATTTATACATGGCATAGCAGAGGTTTTCATGATCCAAACATCACAGATTTAAAATGCAATTATCTAATATATATTGTCTCTTTTAAACTCATTTATTCTGGCATGAAGCTTGAGGAGAGGGCAGCCTCTGCTAAAACCTCTATTTGCAGAGAATGGACATCAGAAAATTGCATTAACCCCGTTCAAATATGCAGATCTATGATTCCTTGTTTCAGTCCAATTTAAGTAAATGCAAATATATAATTAATTTAATACAGTTCTAAATATATTTCATATGCCATATGATATAAATTGTATAAATATTTATTTTTTAAAATTTTACTTCAATATTGAATTGTGAAAATACTTCATGTTGAAATGTAAATTGCATCAATTAGTAAGGCTTGCTCTCCACCCTACCGTAATGGCATCATGGAGCTTTGTGGGCTCTCACCATACCCCTGAGCAAGGAAGTCTCTTAGCTCCAAGATGATGCATGGAGTCTTTTCAAATTTTTACAAAGAAATAAAAATAACATAGCACCAAATTTCATGTATATGGGTTCTCTACTCTCTGTCTCTACCATGATCCATGCAACATACCACCTTCTTACAGCAAATAAACAAAGGGGAAAAATGGGAATAAGGAAGAACTTATCTCTTTGCTTTTAGATGAAGGGACTGCACTCTTGTATCCATCTTTCCTTACCAAGCCAAACCATCTTGATCACTATCTTTCCAAAGAGGTAGACTCATCTCCTCCTCACATTCTTTCTACCATCTCCTTTCAAGTTCTCCAAGAGGAGAAGTGGGTAACACCCTACTCATTCTCCCTCTCCAACTATATAGGAGTTTCAACTTGCAACTTTTTGGATGGGGAGGTGTGGAGTGTACCTCCCTTCTTCAATGAGAGTCTTTTCTCATTAAAGAGGCAACATGCACTTGGACAACCCCAAATCTTTTCACCTCTCCATCCTCTCCTCAAAATTCGTCACTCTTCATTATGAGGACTTTTCAGGAGTCAAATCATGTCCTTGGGACCCTATTGCATGCCCACTTGACCCCTACCACTATGGTATAGACCCTAGGGGTTTATTTTTGTATCCCAACCAAGGAAAATGACCAACAACCCTCTTTAAAGACCCACTTAAAGATCCATCCGAGTTTCACACTTGGGTAAGGGTTCCCAACCCCTAACTCACATAATTAAATATTCTCACAAACCAAAATAAATTATACCTTTAATATCAACCTTCACCTCTTAATCTATCAACATATTAACTTTATATCCTCAAGAAGATGTCTTTTGATTTTCTCTTGATGGTTCATCCTTCCCATGCTAACATGGTTACCTCCTTGCACAATACCAACACAATCATGTAAGTACCAATTTGATATCACATAAATCTGGTAACTAAATATTTTATACTTTAGCTATACAATAATCCATTTAAATTTCAATTTGTTTTTCACAGTATACGAGTGTATTCCACCTTCATGGTCATGACAATAAAGAAAATTTCAAAAGTAAATGCAAGAATATCACCAAAAAATCGCCTTATTTATCATCCATAATATATCTAATCATCAATTTAAGATCATATCACAAATTAGGTTTAGCATTAATCACATGTGAAATAGGATCTTACAACAAGTACAAAGTTAACTCATGGAATGTGAAGCGAGAGATGGGTTTTATTTGTACTTATTCTTGTTCATTTGTTCTTTGTTGAAAATATTATATGTTTTTAGCTTGCTCTATTTTTTTGCAAAATTATTTTTCCTTTATTTATCATTTGTTGATTAGCCTGTGCATTTTTTAGTTGTTGATTTTTTTTTTGCATACCACATACGTTGCATTTCAATTTGTCATACTTAATTTCCCAATGAAATTTATATCACATATCTTATAATATGTTTCTATTTCGCTCTTTTGCTTCTACAAAAAGGAATAGCAGAATTGTTTTATGCAATATACAAGGAATTAAATGATACATTTGACACATGAAACATTAAGTTGATACTTTATTTACTTCTCTTTGCACTGCTTAATCGCATGTTGGTACAAGCAATACTTGATTCATGATTCAATGAACCGCATGGCATGCTAAAGATGTATTAGGGAGCTACTAGGTATGAAAATAGTGAATGCATATTTAGTTCATGAAATCTTAGGTGAGTGCTAGGTTTTTTTTGTGCTTATTATCATATGTTTGTTGTTTTTTAGAAAGCTTGTGTGTTTTTAAGCTCTTGGTTGTGCTTTTTCATATTCATTTTCCTGTGAAAGTGTAGTATGCATAACTAGCTCGACAGTCTACTTATGATACTTGATAACTAAAAGTATTGCTTCTTGTTAAAAATGCTAACGGGACAAGTGGGTACAGTAAATTGCATATGCTTCGAACAACCTACTCTGGATTCTGGGAATGGTAAATGCATATAGAACCAGTGAATACATAATCAATTAATGAAATGTGAAGAAAGTACTAGGTTTTATTTGTACTTATTCTTGTTTTTAAGTGTTTTCTAGTCTTTTAATAAGACTATTTTTAATATTACAAATTACATTCATGATGTTAAAAATAGTTTACATCATGAATGTAGACTATCATCTTTGTTTTATGAAATATTGATCTTCTATTATATGTTTTTTGTTTCTTAAAAACCTTATATGTTTTTAGCTTTAGATTTCGTTCCTCAATCTTTGTTATTCTCTTCCAGTGTAGTATTGCATAATGACTAGTTTCTATCTTTATCATGCTTACTTGTTGCTTCAAGAATTGATGAAAAATGCTTGCAAAAATTTATCATGTTTATCTATTTTTTTGTCAATTTTAAAGTTGTTTCCATAATTCAGGTTTATTCATAACATATTATATCAATGCCATACTATTTTTCACAAACTATGGTCATTTTCTCAATTTTTTCATATGCCCTTACAATTCATTTGCTTACGACCAAAGTAGCAAAAATATAAATAGATGATAAATTTGGAAAATAGCTACAATGCATCATACAATAGTCAATGCATAGTTAATGCATTCAATACTATGTCAATAATAGAACAATTCTTATGTTTTATAGGCCTAGAGTTGCATTGCACAATTGTTATTGCTCAACACAGTTCCTTGGCTATTAAATACTTACAAAAATACATAAAGTACACCTAGTGCCATTTAATACATTGGCTATAGATTAATTGAGAAGCTTGCCATTTCCAATCTACATTATACAATTGCAATACTAATTTCTTTCATGATACTATTTATGAACATATTTTAATATTTGAAAAACATTATTTCTTTGTTTTTCTAGTGCTATAAAGAAATCCCAATACCTTCAAGTCTTTTAATACTGAATAACTGCTTTTCTATGATTTCTTGTGCTTCACACATTGTCAATGTGAACTGATTCCACCAATGATGAGAATGGAAAATTTATTGCATGTGTCCCTTGATTGATGGATTACAATACTAGTATATTGTTGTCATATAATCCAATATTATTTTAGATCTTGTTTACTATAAGAGCTTACAATGCATTAACTTTGTGTTGATTGCTTTCACAAGCATTGGCCTAGTACCAATGCCTCTAATAGTTTCATAGTCATATGTACTTCAGTGAATATGCCTATTCTGCAATCTCATTAATGTCCTTTGCAAAAACATTCACTATAAATTGCATATCACATAATTGTGATTCCATGTATGTCTTACATATTCACTCTAAACACTTACTATGTTGGAAAATAAAATAGTCTAAATGAATTTAGTTTACAAATAAAAAAAAATACAGATGGCTAAAAAATTCAAAAATATTACACTCAATTGAACATAATAATTATATTAGTTAAAAAGATACTATACTACTCAAATTTTATTAATTTTTTTCAATTTCCACTAAAAAAATTATTATCTTTACAAATAATTATGTTTACTATATACTTTTGTACTAAAATTTATTCATATTCTTTGAAAAGTACACAAAAATTCAGTACAAACCTCTGCCATCTACATTTTTCTTCTCAAATCATATTATTTCCAATTCCATTCCTTTTGCATTTATGCATTCAATACAACACTCTAGGAATTTGCAAAACAAATTGAGTTTTAAGCATTTCAAAATACTTAAACTTATTAATGTTAATCAAGTCACATAACGGTTTGTAATTACTACTAAATTATTCATTTCATTGCCAAATTATTTTGTGAAACTAGTTCAATGTGTAATCATAAAAAATAATTACTAATGTTCACTCATGCAAACAACATTTTCTGCCTATTTAAAAAAATTATTATCTTCTAACCTATTTTTCTAAATAAAGAGTAATAATTTAGTACTGGTCACTTATTTACTAAAATATTTAGTTATAATTTACTATATTTTAAAACCTCTTTGCACATACCAACAACTTATTTACTAAAATATTTAGTACTAGTAAATTATTTTAATAAGCACAATGTTCATTTATTAATTGTACTAATTACTATTACAAATTATTTATTTTATATTCAAAACAAAATTCATATTAATATAAATCTAATCAATTCTCTTTTCTGCATTTAATACAAAATTCCAAAAATAAAATTACTAGGAGTCAGGAACACAACGCAATGAATCACTTGTTATCCATTGGAAAAGTAATATTAAATACAAAATTTTGGGTTGCAGGTAGACTTATCAATGACATGCTTGGAGAAGTGATTGTCATCATTTACAAAAATGAAAGTAGGCCACCAAACCTACATCTATTTGGTGTCATGAAGTTTCAATATTACATTGGAACTAGATGGG
>VDFB02109848.1:0-19571 GCA_007258455.2 Sequoia sempervirens
TTCAAAACCTTTTATTAGGTCCTGGACTCTATGTTTGTAGGATCTCATGTGGATATTCTTAGCAGCAAAAACCCCTCAGACTTGGTTGACTACTAGTTAAGAATCTCTGAACACCATTAATTTCTTAATGCCCATCTGCTCGTCAAGGCTTAGACCTTGCACTAGGCCTCCATATTTAGCTTCATTATTCGAACAAGTGAACTAGAAGTGAAAAGATCGAAGTGTCTTTTCATTGTGTGGGGATGTCAAACATATCCCAGCTCCTGCGCCCACTTTGCATCTTGCTCCATCAAAGTGCAGTGTCCATAGCTTTGAAGATTGGTTACTTTCAAGTTCTTTCATGACCTTCAGAAGCACTTGATCTTCATCATAGATGACATAGGTGCCCAGCCTAATAGCATGGTAGTTTCCAAAAGGGTCAGCATCTATATATTCGCTCAGGAGAACTTCCTCTTTATCGGTCAAATCTCTGGTCACCTTTTCATCTTCTAGCAACTCAGTGTAATATGTCTCTTCCTTAGTGAAAGAGGTATGGGCAGCTTCAAAGTTGATCATAGCTTCATCGGCCACATGTTCCTAGTGCAGAGCTTAAGACATTATTTTCATTTTAGCTCCATGCTTGGTCCTTAGGATCAAGTGCAACCAGTCCAGAGAAAGATACCCTCCTATCTATGAAGTGAATTATCAAGATAGGCAGAGGCTGAACATAGGGGGGACATCTATGATCACAATGTCTTGCTAAACTATGACGCTAGGGCAGGAGAACAAAGTCAAAGGGAGTTCTTTGATGACACCTACAGTTTCTACTTTATTCCCATCAAATTGCATAACCCCCTTCTTTAAAGGCTCATAGCTAAGTCCTAGGGCTTCAACTTTTGCTTAGGCATGACTGTAGTGCTAGCGCTGGAGTCAATCATGGCAATGTGCAATAATTTCTCTCCCACAATGAGCGTTAGGAAGAACGGTTTCAGTTTTGGCTTATCTTTAACCTCAGTAGGGGATTCCTCTATGTTATTTATGAGAACTTTGATAGGAGGTGATTGATCAACAGCCTTTCCTTTGAGCAGTTGCTATGTTGGCTCAATGATCGGATCCTCCCAGAGAGCCTTCTGTAGCAATGTCTTCTATTTCGGAATAGCTAAGATATCCCAAAGAGATAGATTAGTGGATGATTTTTTCAATTGCTCCACCACATTGAAGGGTGGCAGATTCAGAGGCTTATGCTCCTTCGCTCTTGTGATAACAATTTCCCTTCATGGTGGACATTGTTGTGCCACTGTGGAGGTACTGATCGTTGAGTCAGAAGCACTTTTGGGTTGCAGACTGACTAGTTGCGGAACGACCGATTCGCCTGTGAATCTCCTCTTCTAGCGAGTGTTGTAATTAGATTGCACTTGTGGGGTTTTTGATGTGGATGCATCATTTGCGAACACTACCTCTTCTTCTTCCATCCATGAGAAGAGCGTGTGATCGGGAGCAATATTTGTTTCTTGCTCCAAGGACATCTCCTATATTTGTGCGGTAAGCACCACATTTTCCATTTATGGAGAGGCATATACATAACCTCCATGGTCCGATGTCGCGCCTTGACTGTGCTGCTCCACCACCTTTTGTTGTAGGTTGTCTGATGCCAATCAAGGTGGAGAAACTCACAACTAGACCCAAAATGACCAGACCTCAATAAGACATCAACCCTTGAAAATCACACTCACCCAAATTGAATCAACTAACAACAAAAGGCTTGTATCCTTCAAATCTCAAAAAAAGGGCTTATCTTTTAGAGAAATCCATACAATGGCTATCCAAACATCAGACTAGACTTGTCTCAGATTCCAAAACACTGTCCTAAAAGACCTCACAATGTTTCCTTGTACCAACATTGAGAAACATCAAATTACCCTACAAAAATGCTACTAGAGTTAGCCCTATTTTACAAACAAAGTATCCTCCAATCACCTTTTACACTCAAAAAATATTTGAACAGTCACTAATTACATCCCAAAACTCCCAATTTCACAAGCCATTTGCAGATTCAAGGCTTTTTCTTCACTGTCCCAATAAACCCTCATTTACACACAAAGATTTATGGTTTTATTGAATATACCCATGTATGAGCTTATGAAGATCAACTAATGCATCAAACAAGTCACAAATACCCTGCTTAAGAACAAAAAACCATCACATAGACTATCCCATCAATACTTTGTCGAATCACTACTTTGGTTCCACATTTTCATAAGGAAAAACACATTTTTTCAGTACTAGTTCTTCACCCTACATCAAATATCTCGCCTTCATAGCCCACAAAAAATTTATACATATTTTCTACCTTTAAATATGTCATCCCACCAAAACACAGGTCTATACAGTAGGTGGGATGACTAATGTGTCATTTTGTCTACAAACAAAGCCTTCATTGTTTTTAAAACAAGCAGTTATAGAAAAAAATAAGTTTTCTCCCTCAAAACACAATATTAAAGCCTCAAATTTAATCCAATGGAAATATATTCCACACCCCACGAAGATCAAACAAGTTTCAAGGCCAACCATAGACTGTACGGCCCATACAAAATGTTTAAAGTTCTAAAAAATAGAGAAAATGCAGTAAATTGCAAAATGAACGAGGTATTTCTTAAGGGAAGTTCATTAAAATGCTTCTCCAACACTTGATCGAGCCTTTGAGAGGCTTCTTAAGGATTTTACAATTGATTCTCCAACTCCCCCAATGATCTAACTAATTTTTGAAAGTCTGACTCTTCATATTCCCTTAAACTATGTTTTGTTAACATTGTTACATTTGTTATGCAACTTTTGACATATTGACTCCCATAGTTCAAGATTCATCTAATTACTTTTCATATGGTCTTTTTAGACCTTATTTAACATACTAAGACTCAAAACATCTTAATTTACCCATGACTACTAATAACTAATCTATCAACCTTCAAAAATTCAAATTTTTCCAATAAGGTGTAGGTGCTCCTGCACCATACACCCCCACAGGGAAAAACTCATGCCTCATGAGTGGAGGTTGATACCAACTCCACCATATTTCATTCAGGCTTCTCTGGTTCATGAACTCTTGCCACTATTTCATGCTTTGTGGTCTTATAGACTGCCCTGCACCTTGGTTTGTATTTACATTTGAAAATGGTTGTGCCCTTGTATTCATACCTGATGTTTGTCCTATCCCTATTTTTTGATCAAAATTTGCTTGTCTTCCTTTACTTGTACCTACAATCAAACAATTGTTAGTAATACCATTACCATGAACTGTCTTCAACTTCATCTCATCCTCATGCTTGTGACTGCTCTTAACATTTTTCCCAATCTATCTAGCCACCACTATCTTTTGAATTGTAGTCTTCTCAACATGTACCACTGCCTTATCAGTCTTCCAAATCATTGTACCAGCAAGTCCTATTTGTCTTTCAACCTTATTCTCAATGATAGGACACTAAATGGTCCCCACCAACACACCTTTATGCATGTTCACTGTCAAATCACATCTCAACCCTATTTTTGCTCTCAAACCTGCTATCACAGTATTATCAGACCTTGAGGTGACTATAGTATCCACCTTTGTGCCCACTCCAACAGGATCCTTTCTTCCATACATGACCACCTTTTCCTTACCCTTCTCATCTTCAATCAAAGGAGTTAACACAAATCTTTTTCCATCCTTCATGATAGTGTAAGTATTATCTCTACCATCATACAAAGATTGCCTATCATATTGCCAGGGTCTACCTATAAGTAAATGACAACAGTCCATAGGTAGGATATCACAAACAACACTATCACTATAACCCCCAATCTGAAAATCAACCACTTCCTTTTCATTCACCAATAAAGACTGACCATCACTTAACCATGAAACTTTGTAAGGAAATTCATGAGGAATTCTTCCCAACTTTAACTTGCTTACCATCTCAGTTGATACCATGTTCTATGTTGAATCAGAATTAATTACAACTCTACATACCTTGTCCTTGCACTTACAATTAGTTTTGAAGAGGCTTTTCCTTTCCAAAGGCTCCACCTCTTTTACTGCCTTCAATATTGTCTTCCTCACCATCAACATTTCCCCTGTTTCAGGAGCAACTCTCAAACTTGTAGTACTTGTGCTTTCACATTCCTCCTCCAGAACCAGTTGTGCTCTCATATAAATCCTTTTTTCACCACTTGAAGAACTCCCAATCTTTTCAGGACACTTCCATGCAGGATATCCATATTCATTGCAATGATAACACCTCCCTGCAAAGACACTAGAATCTCTTCCACCACTAAACATTCCTCTACCTCTAAAACCACCTCTAGTATCAATACCTTGTTCCTTACCTCTATTGGCTCCTTCTTGTTCTTCCAATGGCTGGTCTAGTGTAGAAATCACTCCTCTTCCTCTCAATGATTTCTCTTGCCTCCTTTTAAGTTTCTCCTCCACCCTGATTGCTAATTGAAAGTATTCTTCAACAGATTTGGGGTTAGCAACAACAAGCTCATCTTGAATATTAAATATCAAACCTCCTAGATATCTAGCTACCTTCTCAACCTCGTCTTCATCCCTTCTAGATCTTATGCTTAACTTGTAAAATTCATCTGTGTATGCTTTGACATCTAAATCTCTCTGTTTTAAACCTTGCAACCTTTTAAACAACTGAATTTCATAATCCTTTAGAAGGAATTTACCTTTCAACTTCTGCACCATCTTGTCCCATGAAGTGATCCTTGATTTTCCTTGTTTCCTCCTCTTTGCTTGCTCATAATCCCACCAAAGAAGAGCATGTCCTTTTAGCTTTGTTTTTTCCACCTTCACCATATGTTCTTCTGAAATATCTTCACTCTCAAAATAGTTATCCATAGCAGCTATCCAATCAAGTAATTCCTCTTCATTTAAATTACCACCATAAATAGGAAGATCAACTTTTACCTTTATTGATTCACCTTTCACTGCTTTGAGCATCTTCACCATTCTTTGGTCTTCAGGGTCCAGTTCTTCTTCAACATCTTCATAGTCTTTGTCCTCCTCTTTTGTTTCATTTTCTTCATTTAGTTCCCTCCTTTTCCTTGTCTCCAAGGCAACAAGCCTTGCCAACACAACATTATGGGATTCCAGAAGCTTAGTATGCTTCTCCTTCAGATCTTGCAACTCTCTTGCAGCACCAACACCTTTAGGAGGCATCTTCTTCAATCAACTTTCTTCAAGCCTACAAAATCCAAACAAATCACCAACAAGGGATCCTATCCTTGAAGCTTTGATACCACTTTGATGCCAATCAAGGTGGAGAAACTCACAACCAGACCCAAAATGACCAGACCTCAATAAGACATCAACCCTTGAAAATCACACTCACCCAAATTGAATCAACTAACAACAAAAGGCTTGTATCCTTCAAATCTCAACAAAAGGGCTTATCTTTTAGAGAAAGTTGTACAATGGCTATCCAAACATTAGACTAGACTTGTCTCAAATTCCAAAACACTGTCCTAAAAGATCTCACAAGGTTTCCTTGTACCAACATTGAGAAACATCAAATTGCCTTGCAAAAAGGCTACTAGAATTAGCCCTATTTTACAAACAAAGTATCCTACAATAACCTTGTACACTCAAAAACTCTTTGGACAATCACTAATTACATCCCAAAACTCCCAATTTCACAAGCCATTTGCAGATTCAAGGCTTTTTCTTCACTGTCCCAATAAACCCTCATTTACACACAAAGATCTAGGGTTTTATTGAATATACCCATGCCCGGGCTTATGAAGATCAACTAATGCATCAAAAAAGTCACAAATACCCTGCTTAAGAACAAAAAACCATCACATAGACTGTCCCATCAATACTTTGTCAAATCACTACTTTGGTTCCACATTTTCATAAGGAAAAACACATTTTCCAGTACTAGTTCTTCACCCTACATCAAATATCTCGCCTTTATAGCCCACAAATCTATGTATACATCTTGTCTACCTTTAAATATGTCATCCCACTGAAACACAAGTCTATACAGTAGGTGGGATGACTAATGTGTCATTTTGTCTACAAACAGAGCCTTCACTGTTTTTAAAACAGGCAGTTATAGAAAAAAATAAGTTTTCTCCCTCAAACACAATATTAAAGCCTCAAATTTAATCCAATGGAAAGTTATTCCATGCCCCATGAAGATAAAACAAGTTTCAAGGCCAACCACAGACTGTACGACCCATACAAAATGTTTAAATTTCTAAAAAACAGAGAAAACACAATAAATTGCAAAATGAACGAGGTATTTCTTAAGGGAAGTTCATTACAATGCTTCTCCAACACTTGATCGAGCCTTTGAGAGGCTTCTTAAATTTTTTACAACTGATTCTTCAACTTCCTCAATGATCTAACTGATTTTTGAAAGTCTGACTCTTCATATTTCCTTAAACTATGTTTTGTTAACATTGTTACATTTGTTATGCAACTTTTGACATATTGACTCCCATAGTTCAAGACTCACCTAATTACTTTGCATATGGTCTTTTTAGACTTTATTTAACATACTAATACTCAAAACATCTTAATTTACCCATGACTCTACTAATAACTAATCTATCAACCTTCAAAATTTTAAATTTTGCCAATAAGGTGTATGTGCTCCTGCACCATTGTCGCGCAGGCAATTCTGAGGCATATGTGAGTCATCTCAAGGGAAACACTAGGGGTTGGTGTCATCAACTAAATTTTTTGCCCCGCTATCATCTCTCTACTTGAGCTTGGGTTGGCGCTTTGTAACGAAGAAGGTATTGTTACTATTTGATTAGTTGTTTACGTCTACAGATTTGTACGAGCGCCTCCTTGGAACTGGTTTTGTTGGTAAGAAGACCTTCTGCCTTGATAATTCTAATAAGTTGGCTTCAGAGGTGCGGCCTAGTTCCGCTTGATGACATTTATTTTGTTAGCGATGGTCCACAACATTTCCTTGAACTTGCTCATCTCTTCTTTTGAAGAGTCGGATGGAGAAGCAACGTTTTGTGGCCCAGTCATATATGTGTACATGGATTGGGGAGGTGCAGACGCACTGGTAGATGAAATTTCCTGGGCGAAAGTTGATACTTCAAGGAATATAGGCATGGTAGGCCAAGGCGACAACTTCCCAACGTCTATCAGATTGTTCTCCGCTTTGACTGCGATGTTGTATGCGTTCGGTAGCATGGTTCCACCAAGAGACTGGATCATCATCAAAATATTGGGGTTGATAGATTTTAGGTAGAACATGAATTCCAGCTCGATCGGCGGGTGGATAACAACCTGGATTCTTTGTCAAGTTATGTGGAACCTGGAGTTGAAATCAATCATGGCTTCATGCGGGTTCACTTTATGATTTCCAGTTGGTGATATTATGAAGACCTGTCTCTGTCATTAGAGAACCTTTCATAGAAAGGGTGTCCAAGCTGGTCCCAAGTACCGATAGTATTATCCTACATAGTGCAGTACCAATCTAGCGCTTTGCCCCTAAAAGAGGCTACAAGCAGCCTTAGCGCCACACTTTGGGCAGTGATTCAATGCACCAAACACACATCCGCCACATCTTGTAGATGTTCGAAGGGTGTCCTTGAGCCATCTCCAGTGAACTTAGGTATAGCCTTTAAAGTGGAGACCAGGATAAGGGCCCAAACGACGGGTGCTACTAGCGCTATGATAGGAATTTTGGCGTCCCATGCCACATAATTTCTATTAGTAGTGGGAAACATGGTTAGTGGAAGGGGCAGAAGAAGTAGAACGTTCACTAATTGGGTCATGGCTTGTACTGTTCCTAATGGCAACACTAACAACCCAAGATTATTCGTTGTTTGGGACCTAGTAACAGGCCAATGGCTCATACACCCTCTTTGAATTTAGATTCATTTAAGCAGTCCCACCAGGCATGCCAGAAAAAAGAAACTGTTGATGCCAAAAATTGGCAAGGTAACAGCCTTTATGGGAAACTCAGTTAATGGGGGGACCAATTGCGCTAAACTGAGTGACCTCTAGGTTTTTAAAGAAGTCAACTCCTTCTATAATTGGGGTTTTGGAATGGGAAAAGGAAGCAGATATTAAAAATAAAGATCTAACTAAGGTGATGCGCCAAGGAGTAGATATAGGAACGGTAAATCTATCCTTTGGGATTTGATTTAAGGGCCTGATCAGCAATCTTCTATGTCCTAGAATAAAAAAAATTAGAAATAGAAGCCTGAACAATTCATTTAATGACATAAAATAATTTTCATACACATTCACTGAAAAGAGGAGTCAAATATATGATCTAAACCAACAATTTTGTATTAAAATCATAGAAGTTTTGCAAATGAATAATTTGAGGCAATAATGGCACAGTATTAATGTTTCATCAAATAGCTTAAGAAAAATAGAAAGGTCGAACAATTGCACAGTCTGAGAGTCTCATACAATAATCTAAAAGCAATATTAAAGGCCTAGTGTCTTTCCCTAATTTTTCTATATCTTCTAAACTTGTTTTCTGAAGCAAGAAGCAATATATATAGCTAGCAATCCCACCACCTAGTAGGCCAGTAACAAAAAATATTTTGTATCTTGAGCAGTGATGGCAGCAACAATGATTCCCCTTGGTCGTTATAACATAAAAGATTCAGGCCATAGCACGTAGTCGCTCCCTAGCCAGATGCATCACCTGTGAATGATGACAATGGTCCCAAAGAAGCCCGTGCAGACAAGTGTCATTTACCTATGAAGGCAGTTAAGACACGCGGTAGCTTGGTGGGGCGCGCAGCTCGCTCTCGCCTTTCTTTCAATGAAGTCTCTGCGAAAGAGACATGTGGCAGCAGGTCACAAATCGTGATTCACTTCTACCCTTCCTACAATGAAAGCTTGCGCTGGGAAGACACGTGGCAACATTTCTACTATCGGTGCCAACCGTGGGGCCCGCCAGAAGTGTATGCAGATGCATGCTATGTGGCACATGGACAAGGCCTAACTCAAAAGTGAAGGGAAGCAACTTTGAAGTGCCCACAGTGACGACACATGGGAGCATGGCGGGAGTTGATAAAAGAGCGAAGGAAGCGATTGTTGTGTAGAGCGCCCAGTGGACACGTGGCGACGGCCGACGAAGTTTAGCAAAAGAAGCCCTATTGAGAAGCAAAGGGTAACATTTCAAACGTATGAGGCACAGGCCAATACTTAGCAAAATAAAACCACCGAAAGGGAGCTCGAGGAATTTCATATTCACACAAACCAACACAACAGTGTAGCATATGAATCTACGACATCACAAACTGAACACCCTTCTGCCCAATGTTCATCAATGGGTTCACAAAAGACACTGGATAATCTCAAAATCAATCCACGAGCTTACCACAATCCAACAATAAATTTATAGCTGCTTCTAAAAGATTTCACTCTAGAATAGATGAAGTATCAAACTTTCCAACTTGCATAATTTGTAGTGAATGCTACTCCAAAATGCACACCAAATCAACAGATAGTGGTCCAATTTGTATTAGATGCTTTTATGAGAATGGTAGACGTCGTTTCTTAGCATCTGGGTATGTGCAGGATCATGGTGGGCCAAAAAGTGGCAACGAGGAAAAAAACACGTCTTTCATCAACCCAAAAACGTGAAAATACCGTGTTGACTTTTTGTAGGCTTAGGTGTCAGTACACACCACTAAAGCAAACACCAATCCTAGTTTTCCAAATCGGATATCCGATTTGTAAAAAGCATATATATATAAAATATGTCGTTGTTTTAAAGTCATTTGACAGTCAACAACCCGCGGGCACACAGTGAGGAGGTTCTTCGCGTAATGGATATCCGATTTGCCAATATCCGATTTGAAAAGGTAAGATTTTTTATTTTTATTTACTTTGATTCAATTTTGAATTAGATTGAATAATTTCAAATAGTTTTTTGTGGATTTTTTTAAAAATAGGGTTTTTGATTGAATTTTATGAAACAATTGAGTTTAGAATGGATTTTGATAAAAAAAATGAATGTTTTTATGGATTTTGATTTTAAAATAGTGTTTCTTATGTATTTGTATTAAAAATTAGAGAATTTTATAGATTTTTGTTAAAAAGAGGGTTTTTGGATTTTTTAAAAACTAGGTATTTTTATAATATTTTCATTTATATTTGTCTAATTTTAATTAGATTAATTATTTTTTAACTTTAATTAGGCATTATGGCTGTTGAGAATGAGAATGCACAAATTCCACTAGTTGAGAATGAAAATCCACCAGGTGAGAATCAAAATGTAGAAATGCCAAATGCTCCACCACCTCTGCAACCATCAATTGAAGACTTAATTCATGAAAAATTGGAGCAATTGAGGGGCATTTGTGATGTTTATAAGAAAATCCCTCGATCATCCTATATGTCAACCACATTGACAGGAATAATTACAAATGTAGAAACCCTCTCCACCCAACATAATGTCTTTCATTCGTGGTGAGAAACCATGAGGGAATATTATGCATGTGGATTATCTTATGATGATGTGAAAAATCTCCAAATAACAAAGCCCAAATAGCCTCTTTATTTATTAACCCCAGCACTGGTTTGCCAGTTAATGTTAACAAACCAAAACTTTCTATAAAATGGTGCACGCATAGGGGCATAGTAGATAACTTTTGGGATCATTGGTGTATGGTTTTTGATAAACCACCCAACAATAATCTTGATGTACCTTTTTACTTTATTAAAAATTATATGCTGAGTTTTTGTTAGGGCATCATGTCAATTACTTTGACATTAAACCCTTCTAGGGCGTTGGTGGAGGTATGCCCAGGATAGGCCAGGGGTAGCTAGAGTAGTCAGGCACCCACATGTTCCCCGATCCTCCCCTTCCTCTGCCACCTCCAATACAACATCAAATATTCACGAAGGAATGCACCACACAAACTATCGAGGCCATTCACTCCTTGAATGGTCTTTTGGTTTCCCCATGGTGCTTCGATACATACGGTGATCTTAGCGATGGATCTAGTGTTGTTGCATCATCCTCCTCGAGGTCCACATATTTGTGTGCCACATATTTACAATCGTGCAGCAGATTATGTTTGGGTCCTATTGTACAGCCCCTTGAGCATCCATTAGACACTTTTGATTATGACATCCAGGATGTGGAGATTATAGCAGATCACATGCAGGGGAGTGGAGCACACCCTACAGAGTCCTCTCCTGCTAGAGAGGTGGACATTGGAGTAGTTACAGGTAACATTTGAGGTGTAAATTCATAACTTGCATTTTTTAAAAATGAATATTAATAAGAGATAGTATCAAGTACTAATATTTATTTACATGGTCTATTTAATAGTTAATGTCGAGGAGAAGCTCACCGGTGACTGATAGCACCCTTAGGGCCATTTCATTTGGCCTGAGGCACATAGTATGTATTTTCGCACTCACTCATTTACATTTTTTTACTGTATACTTGCTTGTCATTTGAATTTTCATTAATGAAATTATATATTAACTTATATGTTTATCTTATTCTCTACTTGTAGGAAACACCTAGTGCGAGCGAGGTGCAATGCTATCCAGACTATGGAGGCACAATGTTAGATAAGGGAAAGGTAATTGAACTCAAATTTGATTGAATTAAGATTTATAAGATCTTTTATTGATTATGCATACATTGACATAGATTTGTAGTTTCATATGTACTTGTCATTTTTATGTACAGGCGGTTGTGAGCTATACATCATTTTTTATAAGTGCCACAACACCTAAAGGAGTAGGTATTCGAACACTTGAAGGAGGAGGTGTTGAAACACCTCAAGGTACAGAAAAAGATCAACCTAAAGAGGTATGTGTTTATTTTATTTTTTGCTTGGAAAATATGTTCTTATTACCAACAATTCTATGCTAACTTGATCAATTTCATGTTTTTGTTCACATATATAGATTGACGTTACAAAAGTTGGTTTGGTTAGTTCTTTGAGAGGGGTATATTCTACAACTTCTGACCCTTCGAAGAGACGTATATTTCAGGTAATCAAAATTTCAATTTTAGAGTTCAATTATAATTCATTGTGTATTGATTTTTATGTTAATTATTCGATTTTAAATTATATAGTATAACTAATCTCAATTGTGGTTTGACTTTTTCTTGTGCAGCTACCTTAAAAGCCAACGAGTGCTTCAAAGAGGCTCCATTTTGATGATCCACCAGTAGTTTAGGATGAGATAGACATTTTGGCATGTAAATTTTGAATAGATACCGAGATGGCATATGCCACATATTGTAAAAACTTTGTTTGAGTTGAGGTGATGCCATTTTTGTATATGGACATACACTTGATTATTGGATAATTTGATATATATAGAAGTTAATGATAAATTTAATTTCCTCCTCATGTGCATGATTAAACTCTTTGAAAATTTAATCAAGTGAGCAATGGATAGAAAATATCGATAATACAATAGCATAAAAGAATGGTTAAATATTATGGTTTATATTCATATTGTTGATTACATTTGCATTACTTTTCAAACTCAAAACATTACTTCACATTGCATAGTAACAACTAGATCTTTGATAGATGAAAAAAATTCAATAACTATATAGTTTTCAAGTCAACCTAGCGGTTATACAGTACTTCACATTACATAACTAATAACTAGGAAGCGTATGATTGCATTTGTCATGGAATTCTATGAACCACATTTCTTTGAGGAAACTTAACAAAACTCACAAAAAATGAAAAGCACTCAAACAAACTTTAAAGGGATCTAGGGCCTGCTTGCCTCATTCCACATACTATCTGACCATTTTACTTCTTTGATTATGGGGGCAGTAATGGAGAAAGCAATATAAAATTATATATATATATATATACAACATAGAAGCGTGAATGCGATTTGAATATCACATAACATCATATAAACAAAAACCACTATAAACTTGAATGTCATTTAAAACATGCATGATAAAATATTCATCGTTGAAACTTGAATTGGTAGCTTGATGAAGCCAGTCGATTGATGCAGAGTTCAATTTGTATGATATTGAAAAATAGAGCCAGCCCAGAAGTAGAGTTATCAGCATTCTTCAAAAATCGTAAGAATTCTTTTAGTACACTAGCCATTTTGACATCTTCTTGCAGTCTCAAATGTTATTTTGTATCATTGTTACATTGGTCTTAGTTCAATGATGCTGAACAATTTTAGAAAAAAGAAAGTTGTGTCACGGTCCACATTCAATCCAACAAGCAAAAATGAAAGCTCAGCCTCTTGGAATGAAAATCATTGTTTGCAAAAAAAATGAAAAAGAATAAGGTAGTTAAGGTGTTTGAATTTATTTAGAGGTCACTTTTAGGGTGCAAGACTTAAAACTTCATTTTAAATGCACTCAAACAAACTTTAAAGGGGTCTTAGGCATCTTGCCCCCTCATTCCATGCTATTAACAATTTACTAGGTTGTAGGGGCCGAACAATGGAGAAAACATGTAAAAATAATATATATATAGATGTGTAGCCTAGAAGCATGAATTACTATTAGAATATCACATAACATCATATAACAAAAAAACCACCATAAGCTTGAATGTCATTTAAAACATGCATGATAAATATTCATTGTTGAAATTTGAATTGTGGTATCTTGATATGCAAAGTCTATTGATGTCAGGGTTCAATTTGTATGATATTGAAAAAATAAGACAACTGAGTAGAGTTATCAGCATTCTTCAAAAATCATAAGAATTCTTTTAGTACACTCAAGAGTTATCAGATGTCTTCTTGTAGTCTCAAAAGTTATTTTGTATCATTGTTACATTGGTCTTGAGAGTGATAGCTTAATATAGGTCCACAATACAAAACCTGGTTTACCTGTGTAGTGTAATAGTGGCATAGGAATATTTTTCTTTGAAAGCAAAAATGAAAGCTCAGTCTCTTGGAATGAAAATGCTTGTTTGCAAAACAAATGAATAAGAATGAGGTAGTTAAGGTGTTTGAAGTGATTTAGAGGTCGCTTTTAGAGAAGAGAAATGTTGAAGAGTACATCAAGTTAGTGAGAACCGAAGTGTAATGTGTTTTAGTTTGTAGTACTCCTTTGTTTCTCTGCAGATGTGTGATAAATTCTTAGTTTAATGATGTTGAACAATTTTTGAAAAAAGAAAGTTGTGTCACGGTCCGTATTCAATCCAACAAGCAAAAATGAAAGCTCATCCTCTTGGAATGAAAATTCTTGTTTGCAAAACAAATGAATAAGAATGAGGTAGTTAAGGTGTTTGAAGTTATTTAGAGGTCACTTTTAGGGTGGAAGGCTTAAAACTCCATTTTAAATGCACAAAAAAGAATGAAATTACTTCAAACCAAGTTTGTGAAGAAGTTAACTATGTTGCCCACTAGTTTCCCTTAAGAGTCCAAAGTGCTAAAAGACAACAATATTTGAAGGGATATTTCTTAGAGACCATGATGCTTACAGACTCTCCGTCTGAGGCTATGGGATCGTGTTGGGACCATCTACAAAAACCTTTCTCGGTTTTTGCTATCTCGGAGGCATTTTCCTATGGTGATGAGTTTTCAGTGGAAGGAAAAGTTGTCAGATGCAAGCAGTGTAAAGTTGCAAAGTGGTGCAACTTTCATTCTGCAACTCGTACGACCAAACAGACTATTCCAACACCTCTGGATGGGTACGTTTACGCTAGGGATGGTCCTCTTTTGCAACCAAATACACCAAATCACTCTGAGCTACATTGAACCGAGTGAAATTAGGTGAAAAATTAATGCAGACACAGGGGCACAATCACAAACTCTTTGCAACCTTCCTATTTGAGGCATCTAACAAGATTATTTTGACCTCTTTGGACAATCCAAAACTCCCTTAAAACTTGACAAGCAACTAAATACACATTTCCCTCTTTAACCCCCTTAAACCCTTGTAATAGTGAGAAACTAGTTTTTGTCCAATTACTCCACAATTTTCCAAAACACCAGACCAACACACGACTGATTCAAACACCCATATCCAAGTTACACAACATATATGAGAAACAACATGGAATCCTTTGGACCAGCGTTGACTTCCTATACATTCACCCTTGAACAGGCTACTCAATTAGCCCAAAAATGCAAAGCAACATACCTTCAAACACCACACAAACCCCTAAAACCTTGGGGCAGCAAATAAATTGCCAAGAAAACAAAGATTCTGCAATTGGATTCCATTTGTACGAAATTGTAACCATCAAATCAAAAAACCCTTGTTTTTAGTGTAATTCTTGAGGGTTTATTGGATGTAGCACTTCCACAACCTTTCAGACTCTTCCACCACCTTAGACACCTTTATTTAGGCCCCAATATGCTTAGAAAACAAATAAACTTCTGGTATCTCAAATATTTTTGCAAACCCTAGGGTAAAAACTCTATTTTCAAGTGAAAAAAAACCACCATTTTTAGACCTTTAACTCTTCATTTTATTTCAAAACCTAGTTCTCCACACCTTCCACTCTTTAAATAATGTCAAGACATGTAATAATGTTTCTACATAAAGTTTTGATACAAAAATGCTCGAATGGCTTGCGCACAAGCAGAAAACACAAGAAAAATAGTAAAATATGAACTGAGCAATTGAAACTTTATTGATTCAAAGAAAAAAAATCCTTCAACCAAACCTGTCTCGAGCCCTTGAAGGCCTTAAGTACATTTCTATGCCTTGGAATCCAACTCCCAATGCCTTTAACCACCAATATTAACTGACTTTTGAAACCTTAATGACTGTTGAAGGCCAAAATACAAACATTTTTCACATTAATATGACTCGTAATGAAATGTTGCACTTTTCCACTTCTAACTTTACTAAGACCTCACTTAATGGCTTGAAATAGCATCATTACATGTTCAAAACAATGTTCTTGCTTGTCCCTAAACAAATTTACTAATTTTGCCTTCAAAGGCTACAAAGCAACAACTAGGACAAATTGGGATCTCCATGTTTTTTTGACCCTAAAACCTAAAAACTCCTCCTAATACATGACCATTAGGACTATTAGATCTCATTAAAGACAAAAACTCAAAATATTAACACTTTAATCATTGAAATGATCCATAATGATATTGTGGTGTAGGTGCTCCTGCACCAAAAATGGTGATTACAACTTACTAATGTCAATGAAACGAGGGGGCAGTAAGATTTAAAGTTGGCTCAAGATTGTGCAGGTCCTAATAGACGTGTTTGATGAATTTATAGGGTGTGGCAAGGTTGGAAACATTGATTTCCTTAAAAACCTCATGAAAGTTGCTAAAAATGAAGTTGCACCCAAGTTGGATTTGAGGAGCAAAAGTTGCAAGCCACTATAATTTATTATATATAAATGGGAGATATTACAAAACCTAGGTTCAAGCGAGCATACCAACGAGGAAGAACCAGGAAGAAAACTACTTTGGTTGTAGCTGGGTGAAATTTAAAAATAGACCCCTTTACAAAACCTATGAGTTTCCAAAATCTGTGAGACCCTTTACATTTTAAACATACCCTTTATACAATGCCGGTTATTTGGCCATATTTCGAAACATCCTTTGGGTATAGATTGTGCCCATACACAATTATGACCGTTTTACATTGTTTCCAATTTGAAAATTCAAATTTTACAAATTTTTCCTATTAGAGGCATTCAGGGCACAGTCTTCAACAATAGTAGTATGTTCACGTTCTGGACTGACAAGCACCTGTACAAACCATCAAGGTAGCTTAGAATAACCAATCTATATTATTCTAAATGACACAAAGTATGATGAGATGGTAATACAAACTATAAAAGACGCTTATAATAACCAATCTATATTGTTGTATCCTTGCATACCTCTCCAAAAGGATCAAAAGATAGCTATTGTTCTTGGCCGGGTCCATGATCCCGATGGAGTGCGAGAATATTATTACAAAAGTGGAAAATGAAAATCTATACTATCACAATAGAAAATATGGTTAGACTAACAAATCTATATTAATCAAAATAACCTGAATGATGATGAATTGGTAATGCAAACTATAGAAAATGCTTAGAATAACGAATCTATATTACTGTAATGCATTATACCTCTAGAAAAGGATGGTAGCTATTGTTGCGGCCGGTCCATGATCAATCGTGCCGGGAATATCATAAAAGTGGAAAAATGAAAATCTATATTATCACAATAGAAAGATGCTTAGACTAACGCTATCTATATTAATCTAAACAACGAATGATGATGAGTTGGTGATGCAAACTTATAAGATGCATACACTCGCTGAGAAAGGATCGAGTTATTTATTGTTGCGGCCGAGGTCCATGATCAATGCGTGCCAGAATATCACAAAAGTGGGAAAATGAGGAATCTATATTGTCACAATAGAAAAGATGTAGATTAACATATCTATATTAATCTAAACAACTTGAATGATGATGAGTTGGTGATGCAAAACTATAAAGGCATATACCTCTTGAAAGGATGGTGGCTATTGTTGTAGTAGGTCCACTTGATCAATCTTGCCAAAAATATCACAAAAGTGCATACAAAATATCACTATTAAAGACACGCATTGCAATAGTATATAAAATATCAGTATTAAATAAAGAACACTAATGAACTTAATCATAATGAACATAAGCATTCTACCTTCCATTCTTGAAAATGCTATTCAAGTGTGCCTGAAGGGTCATCTTTTTGCTTAAGAGTACCCAATATTGCTTCATGATCAACATTACTAAGTGTCCATAGTTGTTTTGTCTTTGGTTTGGCATTATGCTTCAACACCTTAACATTTGTTGCCATAACAAGGTGCAAATACATGAGAATGGTTTTGTGTTTCTCGTAGTCTTCAAATGCAGGTATGCCATTCTTTCTAATCATGTATGTTCGCAACCAAGTTCCTACAACCACAACTGAACCTGTAGGATACACGAAACCATCATCATCTTCCATCGGTTGTGTTAGCTTATGCTTTACCCGCACACATCGATCCAACCAATGGTCTGATCTCTCTTCATTCCCCTGCGGTGCAACAACTGCAAAAATATGTCCTAGTTGTAGTAGATTTGAAAGCAGGTCGTAATCAACTGAACTTTCCATTGTGTCATTTGTCATGGATATTATTTGAGATAAAGGAGTTAGATACTGTGGTACCCATGTATCCACCCACTCACTTGAATCGCATTGATCCCACTCACACTAAATACAACTTTGACAAAAACAAGCCAACTCTCGTGTCCAAATGGTCCATGTGTCTGCATCTAAGCTTCGAAATGAATGCATCTTTGAAGAATCTTTGATTGTATGACAATCCAATATGCCTCCCACTGTACCCTCCTCAATGAACCAAAAGAATCTGCGCACTGTTCAATCAAGTGTCCCTCCCTGTGACAATGTTGAACTACACCAATCAACTATAGAACATGCATCGCTGAATTTTTCTCCTGAAATCTTCAATTGCTCCTTAACTAGAGCTCTCTTTATGCATGCACCTGCTCCATCATGCTCCCCTTTCCCATGTCCAACTTCAAAAAAACTCTAAATATGAGGTAGACCCTCTCTACATGCATTCTTCTCAACCAATAAAAAATACGAGCATTCTTGAATTGACCTGTGCAATTATCTGACCAAATTAGATGTCGGCCCAATGCTATATCATGCTCCTGCAAGAACTCAAAAAAATTCTTGAAACAATGTTGGACATACTCAGAGGAGTGAGATCTATCATCACTCATATAAAAATGATACTCTCTGATTATCTTTCAATCCTCCTCTGTACTATTAGGTGCATGTCTAAATGTTATGTGGACAAAAATAGCAATCTGAATGGAATTGTATCTTGAGATTGCACCTCATTTTGTGGTTGCAATGTTAGTGTAGTTTTCTGCAAAATCAACCACTAATATAATAGTGCCAATCCGGAAAGAGTCCTTACACATCCTAAATTGTTGATCCAACCACTAAGACCTATGACTATGCCTTGCATACTTGTAGAAAAGATGGTCCTTAAAATCTGAAATAAAATCAGCAACACTGCATTCTTTTGTAACCAACTCACATCTAGAACCTTCACCTCCACTTTGCAAAGTATATTTGACTATCTCATATCTCTTTTTCTCAACAAGCTTCTTTCCAAATTCATGTTCGAAACTCTCATGAAAACATTGAACAAACTTTGACAAGCCACCACATTGTGAGCACTTTGCATTTAAACAATCATTTCTATAGAAAAAGCAACCATCATCTCTATAACATAAAAATAGATCTAGCAAGTCCCTTGATGATTTTGGAAGATGCATGGCACCACACTCCTGCAACATTTCATTAGTGTGCAAAGTAGAATGGATATAGCATAATAGCTCATGGTACATTGAAAACTCCACATGGTATTTGCAACAACAAGTTTTACGAATCTTAAGAGGCACACAATAAAATGGCTTCAAACCCTCAAAAGTCCTTTGTGAGATTTCCATATTTTTATGTGTTTCAATTAAAAAATTGAACAACATTGTTTGGCTTGATTCCAATAAATGTTTAGGATGTGGTGTACGGTCTCGATTGCCAATTCTTAACTTTAAAACATCCTTTGCATTGGGTGATACTCTAGAGTTATCATGCCAAAATTGTTGAATTACCT
>VDFB02109851.1:0-23022 GCA_007258455.2 Sequoia sempervirens
TTCTAATTAGTACACAGTAGAATTCTATTGTATACTCCTTGACAAATTTTCCCACTTCTTTCAACCCTTGCATCTTCTTCAACAAATCTAGCTCATAGTACATAGGAATGAGTCTTATTTTTAATTTGTCTACCATTCATTCCCATTTGGTTATTTTCTCTTTTCCTCTTTGATTCCTTTCTAGTTGTACTTCTTTCCACCAAATATTCACATGACCCTTGAGCTTGGTCTTTGCAAATTTTACCCTCTCAGGATCTTCTACCTCCTCATACTCAAAGTATTCCTCCATATCGTTGATCTTGTTGGCATATGTCTTCTAGTGTTTTCATTGATGGCAACCTAAGTCATTATTCTAGTCCTCAGATCAAAATTTGCTCCTACCGACAGGCAGAGTGAAGAACAGAGTTTTACCAGAAGTGAGAATGGAGAATAGGGTATCCGGTTAGTATGTCGATCTGTATGCTTCACTGGATTATAATTTTAGGTTGTGGATCTTGGGGAAGGTTTTTGAGCATCAATTTTATCTTATTGTTAAGTTTTGTGTTGTCACATTAATTGATGTGTAAGTTAGGAGATCCGACAAGATGATTTTTCTATTTGTTTGTTCATAGTGGCCGACTCAATGTATATGGCATGTCGCAGATGTATAAGGAGTAATTGTTTAAATATTTCTAAGTTCTAACATTTTGTTTTTGGGTCCCAGCATAAAATTAGCCAACTTTGATGGGTACACATCAAATATTAAATGTGAATTCAGTCGACTATTGGAGAATATTTTTATTTCAATAAAGACAACATAAAGTGACTAAATCCTTGATAGCGGATATATGTGTAAGTTTGGGAAATTCATTTTGATGGATGTATGGATGTGAAGAGAACAAAAAATGTGTGTGAATATAACAAGATCAGTTGAGTGAATTTTTCTTGTGCAGAAGAGAACTTTTGTGAAGTGAATTAAGGCAGAGCTGAGCGAAGTGCAGAATTAGACAAGAGGTCCAGAATATGATCTATGAGCTTCACCAAAATAGATACCAGGAATTTGCAAATGCTACTTTCTCAGTTCAACCTTTTGTTGTAATCCAATCATTTTGTAAGGCAATGAGCCTCCCTTATTTTGAGTAGTGAGTTATAGGTAGTGTGCCTGAATGCATGTGCATTCCCCTTTTCTTCATACTTTTAACAGAGTATAAATTGTGGATTAAACTCCACCATGGTTTTTCCCCTAACAGGGTTTCCATGTAAAAATCTTGGTGTTATGGTGTTTTGATTGTTTCCTTCTTGTTCTTGCATCTTTACTTTTGTTGAAATGTTGTAAATGGTTTAAGATCTTAATTGAAATTCAAATATTGTTGAACACTGATTCACCCCCCCTCTCAGTGTTCCTTGAGTCCAACAATTGGTATCAGAGCCTAGTTCCTCTAAAGAAGTTTAATAGATTGAGGTGGATCTTGGAATGCAATGGAATCTGGTAGTCTTCAACAACAAATTTTGGTGGCACTTGATGATATTGACCAGTCTAAAGCAAAAGTCATGGAATTAAAAGAAAATCTTGAGGATGATGAAAAATTCATTCAATCATTGAAGGATAAAATTAATGAGTCAAGAGAAAAGAGGAAGGAACTGTGTGATCAGCTGAAGCAGAAATAAAGTAAAATCTTGGAAGATGTTCACCTAAATCAGACCCTAAAAGAAATAACTAAAGAATGTGAAAAGCTTGCTAGAAACAATGCTGCTCTAAAGCTTGAGATGGAATCTATGGTGATGAGAAAAACTAAGGAGATTGAAGAAAGAAGGAAGAATGAGGAGAATCTCACCTGGTCCTTAAAGAAAGATATGAAGAATGTAGCAGAGTTAATAGTGGATTCATTAGCTGGAGATTGAACTGCAACAATCAAGAAATAATGAAGAAGAGCTTGAAAGACAGATAGTTATTCTCAGAGATGAACTCACTACTACAAATGAATACAAGGAGAATTTTAAGATCAGTTCTACTAATCTTGACGAGTTTACTGAAGGAAATAATGATGCAAATGACAAGCAAGGTCTTGGATATGAGAAGGGAGAAAGCTTTGGATCTGAACATGAGGTTTCCAGACAAAGAAATCAAATGAACAAAGGTAGAAGGCATCTGATAAGAAAACCCAATGCTTAGAATTTTTATGGTCACTACTTTGCTTGTAATAAAATTGGTCATATGGCTTCTCAATGTAGAAGTAAAATAAATTTAAGTAGTCCATCATTTCTCGGTTAGTGTTTCAGTTGCAACAAGTTTGGTCATAAGTTAATTGAATGCAGAAGTATGCCTGTCAATGTAAGGAATGTTAAATGCTACACTCGTGGAAGATTTGGGCATGTTGCTAATAAATTCAGATTAAGAGGAAATCAATGGAATGAGTGGTCTAGACAAAGAAATCTTGTGTGTTACAATTGCAACAGATTTGGTCACATTGGAAGATTCTGCAGGAACAAAAACATGGATAGAAGAGGTTCGGTATACAAAGGAATAATTTCACAAAAGGATTATAAAGGGAAAGGGAAAGTGACTGTGGAAGAGATAAGAGATCAGATGAAGAAAACATGGGTAAGAAAGAGTGAATTTGATGAAGGAACAAGCTCAAGCACTGTATATAACTGCAATTCTCCAGAATTGACTTTTAAAGCATTGGTCTTAGGAGTTTTTCAAGAAAATCCTTTGTCCCCCTATCAACAGTTGGCACTAGAATGCAGGAAGTTGTCAATAGTTATGCTAGTGGTTTACAAGTTTATCGGTGGTCATTTATGCAAAAAATTTGAGAAGTAGAAGGTTCGTAAATGAATTTTTCTTTTGTTGTCTAAGAGAACAGAGTATCTGGAACTCCTAGGGAAAAACATTTAATGCAGTAAAAAAGGTTAGGTGCGAAGTTATAAAAAGGGTATTTGGAACCCTCATTTTTCACTGTGTATTGAAGAAGAATAGAAGGAGAGCCTCTGCAGTAAAATTTTGAAGGAGTAAAGTCATTTTAGCGGCGAATTCATTAGGTATTTCAGTTGCTTGCTTAATTTGGTGTTCGGTAGAAATTTGTTCAGTACAAAAAGAAAAAATGAAGCACATCTTGAAAAGGAATTGTGAGTTTAGATGAATATAATAGTGAGAAGATTAGGGATGTGAGAAATTTGTTGCCTGTTGATGAATTGAAATGGCTTGAAGGTGTGAAACACAAAAGTTTGGACATTTGGAGTGAATTTCCATACTTTGATAACATGGAAGTCGTTAAGTTTATCTTAAACAGATTGAATGATGACATTCTAACTCTGGATAAACCCTATCTCATTTCAAAAGAGGTAATCAAGAATTTAATTGGATTATGCAATATTGGGGATATCCTAAAAAAGAAGTCGATTCGAAACAAGGAGGTCGAAACCCTAACCGGAGTAACTGGAGATCAGAGGGCTTTGATAATTACGACTATCAAAGATCCGATAACAAGGTACATTGCACATGGAATTTAATACAAAATATTTTTTAGAAATAGGGAAGGCACAACTTCAGCAGGTGCAATTTTCATCTCTCATAAAATGATAATGGAGGATCATGATTTTTATCTGTGTGGATTGCTAAAAGATCAATTGATGGAAAATGTGCAACTAAGAAAGAAGGAAGATTACCCCTTCATATTTTTGAACACTCTAATACTTTGGAAAATTATGAGAAAGAGTATGAAAATTTCTTTAAATAATTACTAGGGAAGTGTGGAGCAATTAGCATTTCCATTTCGGTAACAACACTTGAAGTTGGATCTTCTTCTAGTGAGATGGAGGGGAAGAAGAAAAGAGCACAAGAGATTGTTGATTACACTCCTCCGACACACAAGACTCCAAAAATTGAAGGAAAAGGTAAAGATCTAGTGATTGTGGACATACTAGATGAAGAATCTGATGAGTACACTCTAAGGGAAGAACCATAATCAGTTGAACTAGATGTAGTTATAGTAGAAGGAAATGAAGAAGAAGGTGTTTTATCCAAGGTAAAGATACTGCAGCTTGTTCAAGAGAAAGATGGGATGCAGAAAATTGCCAACATATGGTTTGAGAGACCCTCTTATGAGCAGGACCTGATCAAAAGCACACTAAGTACTTATTTTGTGCACAACAATATTGGTTTGGAGAGTTTACAAAATTTGTTTCCTAAAGAGATGATTGAGTGCATTAAGGATGCAATGATCTCTAAGTCTTAGGACCGAAAAGAGGGAGAAATAATTCTACATTTGAAGGAATAGCTTAGGCTATCTCTCACCAAACTAAAAAGGAAAATGAATGTGTTGAGGCAATGAATAAATATAGCCAATAACATCTACAACTATTGTCTTTGTTGGCCTCATGCAAATGGGAAATACAAAGATAAGTTGGAGCAAATTGAATCTAAGCTGAACAAAATTGGTCAGGATTATAACATGTTTCAAGATCAAGATGGCGTAGTCAAGAAAAGGATTCAAGTGTTGCATTCTAAGCATACAAAAGTTTTGTTCACCATAAACAACCTTGTGGACATCTTTTGGAAGGTGAAGGGTTTAACTGAATGCAAGCTGGAGCAGTTAATTGAGGTTCTGAGGAAAAGAGAGAAATTAGAATAGGAAATCACAATTCCATAATCTCTTCTCCAAATTATCAAGTAGACATCAGAGAACAATAGCTTGATCTTAATCATTGGGATTGCAGTAGAAGTTTGGAGGATATTTCTTCTGAAAATGAAAGATAAGTACAGGATAATTTTCTGACTCGAATAGAAGTTGTATTCTTCAAATTTTGATCAAATTTTTGAAAGGGAGAGAGAGTGTAGTGAAAAAGATGTTTTTCATTGATGTCAAAGGGGGAGAGAAAACAATGAAAAATGCGTTATCACTCTAAGGTGGAGCTGTGTTTTGAAATTTTGAAATTTGGCAGCGTAATCATATTGGTTCTGACACTTGGTCATTTTTCAATAAGTGTTGCCATCAATTCCAAAGGGGGAGATTGTTGGCATATGGCTTCTAGTGTTGTCATTGATGGAAACCTAAGTCATTATTCTAGTGCTCAGATCAAAATTTTCTCCTACTGATAGGTAAAATGAAGAACAAAGTTTTACCGGAAGTGAGAATGGAGAATAGGGTATCCAGTTAGTATGTCGATCTGTATGCTTCACTGGATTATAATTTTAGGTTGTGAATCTTGGGGAAGGTTGTTGAGAATATTTTTTATTTTATTGTTAAGTTTTGTGTTGTTGCATTAACTGGTGTGTAAGTTAGGAGATCCAAAAGGATGATTTTTCTATTTGTTTGTTCATGGTGGCCGACTCAGTGTATATGGCATGTCATGGATGTATAAGGAGTAATTGTTTAAATATTTCTAAGTTTGAACATTTTTTTTTTGGGTCCTAGCATAACATTAGCCGATTTTGATGGGTATGCATCAAATATTAAATGTGAATTCGGTCAACTATTGGAGAATATTTTTATTTTGATAAAGCCGACATAAAGCTACTAAATCCTTGATAGCGGATATATATGTAAGTTCAGACAATTCATTTTGATGGATGTATGGGTGTGAAGAGCAGAGTAGATGTGTGTGAGAATATCAAAAGATTAGTTGAGCGAATTTTGCTTGTGCAGAAGAGGATTTTTGTGAAGCGAATTAAGGTAGAGCAGAGCGAAGTGCAGAATCAGACAGAAGGTCCAGAATATGATCTATGAGCTTCACTAGAACTGATACCAAGCATTTGTAGATGCTACTTTCTTAGTTCAACCTTTTGTTGTAATCCAAATAGTCTGTAAGGCATTGAGCCTTATTTTGAGTAGTGAGCTCTAGGTAGTGTGCTTGAATGCATGTGCATTCCCCTTTTTTTCATACTTTTAACAGAGTATAAATTGTGGATTAACCCCCACCATGGTTTTTCCCCTAACATGGTTTCCACGTAAAAATCTTGGTGTTATGGTGGTTTGATTGTTTCTTTATTGTTCTTGCATCTTTACTTCTATTGAAATGTTGTAAATGGTTTAAGATCTAAATTGAAATTCAAATATTGTTGAACACTGATTCCCCCCCTCTCAGTGTTCCTTGATTCCAACAGATCTAATCAATCAAATCTACTGGGTTAAGATTTCCAAAAAATGTAGAATCATTGATCTTTGGCCTTTTTCCAATCTTAGAGATGGCCTTAGAAAATAAAATTACAGATTCAAAACTTACATGCTACAACCTCATGGGCTTGATTCATTACACCAAAATCAACTCTAAAAATAAATTATATTGTTTGGAGCCACAATCTATACTAATGGAGCCACCTCCTACAACCCTCACTTAACCCTTTTTATTTTACCCCAATAACCGCCTTAGAATGTTCTAGAAAGTGTAAAACCCCTTTTTGTTTTGGCACTAAAAGTCCCACCATTTGATTTCTTTCCTAGCAAAATTTAAATTTAATGAAATTCACTTTTTAGTGGGGCAGCTTCGCGAGGCCATAACTTTTGATTCAAATGTCCAATTTACTATTATAACATATCATTAGAAATCTCTCGAAGAGATCTACAATGTCAAGCCATTGGAGATTAGTTCATCCACTTTTTGAGCTATTTCAGGGCCTCTAAGGTTTTCACATTTGAATTTGAAGCTGGATTGGAGAAATATCTCTGGATGAAAACTTTAATATCTTCCAAACCATGTAGGGTATTGAGATGATTCTTTCATGACTGAAAATGTTTTTCAGTTCTACTCCTTGGGGTAAATTTTCAAGTCCATACGAGCCCATTTAGGATGACTTTCTAAAAATAGTAAGTGACCATTTTTTTCCTTTTTTGACTTATGACTGTCTTACACCCTTAAAGTTCCATCATGGAACTAAAAAAAACTAAAGAAATTAAGGAAAAAAAAACATTTTTTTTGGTGATGCAAGATTTCCCTACATTGTTGGATGCTCCTGCATCACTACATGACTCTTAAAATATTGTATGATCATCCTCAAGTCTAGCAAGGGCAAGAAGTTGGACACATGGTGGACAAACCAAATCACTTTTCCTTGGGTAATAAATGGGATGATATATATGAGGACCATTTCAATCCTACCTCTTCCTTCACTCCAAAAAAGCCTCAAATCCAAGTGTAATAACAATAATATCATTTGGTGATGAAAAAGGAGTAAAAATCAAAACCTCCAAGTTTCCAAACCAAGTAGCTAATTACATAGGTAGATTTGGTGCTAGAACAATTCACAACCTATCCATCTACTCAACCATATATTTCATTTAAAATTACCCTAACCCCACTCCAATGAGTTTTTCAAAGAAAACAAAAGAAACAATTAACTATAGTTCTTATTGAAGAGGAATCTACCTAAAATGTCCTACTACAAAAAATGAGAGGTTCCATTTGGGTATATGTAGGATCATGATGGGCCAAAAAGTGGCGATATGAAAAAAGTAGTGTTTTGCATTCACCCAAAAACGAAAATCCCAAGTTGACTTTCTTTTTGGGTTGGGTGTCAGTACATTGCTCCATAGCAATTCCTGACCCAAAGTAATACATATCGGATATCCGATTTGCGTCGGGTAAAATATACCCAAAAAGTGGCCGCCATAGGTCACTATAAACCTTGGCAGCCATAGTGTCTGAGACATTGACGACAAGGGGGTGTATTCGATATCTGATTTTTCCTGATATCCAATTTATAAGGTAAGTTTTTGGTTTTTTTTTGTTTTAATCAATTTTTGTATTAGTTTTGTATAATTTTAACTAGTTTTTTACAATAATTTCATTTATATTGTGTAATTTATATTAGATTCATTAGTTTTCAACTTCAATCAGGTATTATGGTTGAGAATCAAAAACATACTCAATGCCAAAACTTCCACCATCATGTGTGCCTAATACCACTCAAACACTGGTGAAAAACTTGAGCAATTGAGTATTTGTGATGTTTATAATAGTAATCCCTCAACACTATCCTGTATGTATGCAACACATTGGAAGAAATAATAAAAAAAATATAGAAACCATTCCCACTCCAATATAATTCCATCTCTTTCGTGGAAAGAAACCCATTAGAATATTACTTTGATGGATTGTCTTACAAGAGGTGTGAAAGATTCAAACAACAAAAAAGCCCAAATAGCTGCTCTTTATTTGTTAACTGCATCGTCCGCCAGCCTACTTCATAATTAAACCAAACTTTCTATAAAATGGTGTACGAATAAGGACATTGTAGATAAATTTGGGATTGTTGGTGGATGGTGTTGTGCGCTGCATTGGCCATGCCCACTTCTAGGGACCCTTTTCTCGGATGTCTTTCACCTTATTTCATTGTATTTGTCTTTCTTAGGTCTTTGAGGGGATGTTATCTGATTGGCTTTTATCTTGGCTTCCTTTATGCCTTTGAATTTCATAAAGTTAGTTTCAAAGGAAAATCGGGTTTCAATTCCAAATTGGATTTTCAAATTCGGTTTCGGTTTTTTCTGCCTTGGTTCATTGTTCATATCAAATATTTTCAATCGGGTTTCGCTTTAATTCCTGATTTTCCGTTCAAGTGGATTTTCCTGCATCACTATGTCAAAATCCTAAACTTCATTAAAATCTCAGTTTCTGCCATATCCGCGGAATTCGTGTTCATCCGGATTTTCCGCGTGTCTTGGGATTTTCCGAAATTCTGTCCTGGGCTCGGGTTTCTAGATTTTTCTGACATGTCTTGTCGTTCATTAATGCTCGAAGTACCTTTGCTCAGACGCGAATATAGATGGATTTAAAGTCTTTTAGGCATCATTTTGACTTCAATATTCACTTGTTTTCTGCTTTGGCGTCTGAGTGCATTCTTCATTCGAGCTTTGAGCATTGATCTTGACCTGCTTGCATGTGGATTGTTTGGGTGCTGGTGTCAGGATTTTCGCTGCTAGGACACACTTGTTTTGCAGTCGCCTCTTCAAGCTCGAGCCTCATCCGTATTGATCCATGGTAAGTCGCAACTAGCCCTTCCATCTGTTTGTGTGATAATTGAATCTTTCTAGGTCGATTGGTAGCCGTTTTGGGTTGGGCTTTGCTTGGATTATGGCTTTGTATTTATAAAGCTAGGGTTTGACCCATCTTTTCATGAAAATTCATCACCTGTACCATGTGTGCTTATGTTTATCCATTAAATGGTGGGTGTGTCATTGTGGGTGGTGTTCTGGGTCATATTTTTGCCCTCTAAGTGCGTAATTTGTTGTCTTGTGCGAGGTTAGGGTTTTCGGTGCTCTGCCCGGATTAATGAATTTGTTATGGTTTGTATATCTTGCACCTAGATTAAACTAGCCCCTGCCTTATGAAGATTCATAGTGCTTTAGATTCATCTTTAGGGATAGTATTCCAAACCTCGAGCTTACCCTGGTTTTCAATGGCGAAGGGTTTATTCATCAAAATTAGGGCATCATTGTTTCGCCATGAGGATTAGTCATTTGAAGGATTTGGAAATTTGAACTTGTGTGCATTTGAGGTCTTGCTTATTGGTGTTGATTTTGAGATCATTTGAATCCCAGTTAGCAAGGTTTTGTATGATCATTCAGTCGATGGTGCGCGTGTTAACATTCGTCGGGTTTCCGAGGTGTCCGCGAAATTCCTGCACACCTGGATTTTCCCGGTTTCGGCCAATTCCGTGGGGTATAGCGAATTCCGGAGTATTTGAACTATCTGCGAAAATCCATCCTGTCCGGACTTTTCTATTTTTCCTATTTGGTTTCATTTCTTTCGATTTCCCGAAGATAGGATTAATGGAGTAAATGCTAAATGATGATTTCTTGTTGCTAATGGATGAATTTCATGATAATCTTATAACCCTTTGCCCAAACTAATGATTTATTTGGTGAATGGTGTTTTGGCAACAAGAATTCGTCTGGGTTGGATTTCTTCGAATTCCACCTTGACCGGATTTTCCCAGCTTACCTTGTTTTCCCGGATTGTTTTATTTTTCTGGATTTTCAAACATTGATGATTTGTGATGGATCTTAACTGCTTTATATGATTCTACGCTAACCTTTGGATTGGAATATGTATGACAATTAGATACTCATGACGATCCTTTGTGAATGTAGGCTGAATCAAGCAAGGCTGTAGCAGGAAAATCTAAAGGTGACACGGAGGGGTCCTCCATTTCAGAGGCAGAAAGATTAAGGTTGGATACCAAGAGTCAGCTACCAGAAAGCAAGATATCTTCGGTGTGGTCTGAGGTCTCGGACACCAATGTTGGAGCATGGCGATATGAGGAATTCAAAGAGAGAACAGCTCAGAAGGATCTGTTGGTCCTGAGACAAGGAATGATGAAGTCTGGATTAGTTCATGTGGCAGGGTTCCCTCCTGCAATCCAATGCTATGAGTTAATACTAGAGTGTTCCCGACAGTATGACTTCGACACACAAAGGGTTGTGAGTACCGAAGGAAGAGTCTTAGAAAATTTTAATCATGTTTCTATTGCCCAAGCCTTTGACATGCCAGATTTTCCTTCTGTGTGTGCCTTGAACATGGACTTGGCCAAAACATATTATGAGAATGAGCCAACCAAAGCTCAGCAGATGATTAATTCTTGGTTGGAAAAGCCAAAGTCACATTACTCCAAACTGCCTAAGCAATTGCATAGGATTAAATTCAGATCAGATATTTATGATGCGATCACATTTTTGAGCAGAGTGGCAGGTTTGAAGAGTGCTAGAGTATTGGAAATTTGGATGGTCCATGTGATCAATAAAATTGAGCAGGGAACTAATTACCATTGGGTAGGACTTATTAGCACTATGATTGATAAACAACTGAGGAACGTCCTAGAAACCAAGAAGTTCACCATGTCTTCTTATGTGATGTATGTGTTGGCTAGATTCTACCCATACAGGGGTTTGAATCCACAGGGAACATTTGCACAGGATGTAATTTATAATATTTACCCAGAATTGCACCTAGGACACAGAGATTACAGAAGATCCAATGATACATTCACAATGCATATCACTAGGTTGCTTCAAAATGCAGAGCATGTGAGACTGTCAGATGGAGAGGAGTTGATAAAGAAATATGGAGCCTGGTTCATTCAGTTTCCCACCTTTTCTTACATTATAATTGACGGATGCCCGGTTGCTCCATACAGGTTACCTAGGTACCCTATTGAACATATTGTGTTACTAGAAGTTGTGAGACAGATATGTGAATTTGATGCAATTGTCAAAAGGGAAAAGCATAAAACAGGTTTTGGTGGAGATTTCCCTCTTGGAATTGGCGTAGTAGAGGTGTGCCCTTCTATCCAATTAGCACATGTAGCTAGGGATGAATTGGCAGCTCATGGTTTCTCCTTCCATTCCAAAAGGACAAAATTTGATATCACCGGGGAAGCGCAAAAAAAGGACACCAAAGAATACCGCCACAAGAATGACCTAGAAGACTATTGGGCCAATATTAAAGATTATTTTGAGGCAAGGAAGAAAAGGTACTCTAGGCTTCCTGTTGATGTGATTAGGCAACAAAATGTCAAGTTAATCCCTGACCAGCTAGAGGATGATGGAAACTTGGTGCAAGATCATGCATATGAGTCTGTTAAGGAAAGATCAATTGGAGAGATAAACTGGAATGATGATAAGGTAACTAAGTTGGAAGACCTGATGGCACCGGTTATGAAATTTACTACTTCATGGTTAAAACATAAGGTTTGGGAGTTGGAAAGTGAGAAGGTACCCTATACCTTTAATTTGATGGGAAAACTCAATCATATGTCCACTTTAGAAGAATTTGGGGAAGATGATCCCAAAGGGAAAACTAAAGGGAGATCACCCTTCAAAATCAAAATCAAGGGTCCTAAAGAAAGTGAGCCAGTACCTAAAATAAAACCAAAAGGAAAGAAAAGAAGCCGAACCCTAAAAATAAGCAGGTCCTCTGATGAAGAGGAATTTGAAAAATTAGAAGAAGAAGATGCTCCTCTGCAGCCTAAGAAGACAAGAACAACTGGGGTTTCAAAGATAAATGGTCAGCAAAATTCCAAAGATGAGACTCCGATTGTTGATGTGGAGAGTTCAGGGGAAAAGACAAAGGATTATTCAAGGAGATCAAGGACTCCATCCCCTAAGGAGCCGATGCAAAAGATGGATCCTCTTCCAAAGACACCCGCTGTGGAACAACCTAGGGCTACTTCTCCTTCGCCAAGCATGCCTGAGCAAGAGACTCTTGAGGAATGTGGGACTAGTGGAGAGGTAGAACCTTTCAAGGAAGGAGAACTCTTTGGTGTGGCAACTGAGCTTGAAGTTAAAGAAAATGAAAAACATCCTTCTCCATTAGTCCAATATTAGGATTCTCCAGAGAGTAGTAAAGGTAATGGATCACCTGAAAAGGAGAATATTCCTGTTAGAACCCCATCGCCGGTGCAGGAAGAGGAGATTAAGTAGGTGATCAAGGTGAGCAGCTCCCTAAAAAGGAAAAGGATAAAACAACATAACAGCATGAAGAGGCAAAAACAGATGAAATCCGGGTGGATCCTACTATCCGGGATTGGTTAGAAAAAGAGATCACAAGAAAGAAACAAGTTGTTGTTGAGGACACCCCTCTGGATTGGGATGAGATGTTGTCCAAGATTGGAAAAGGTAAGAAGAAGGCGGCCAAGGTAGTTTCAAGGATAGAAAGGGATGAGGTAAATAACAGAGTTATCCACATTGCCACCCCTGCTGCAGATAAAACTAAAGAAGAGGTCACTGGTAAGGACTATAATGTGTAGACTTTCAACCTTGGACCAGCTTCTGTAGAGCAAGATATTGAAGAGTATGAAGGGCCTAGTGCAGTAATAATTGGAAAATTACAGAAAGAGACTCAGTCAAAACATGGGCTTAAAAAGGAAAATGAGAGGCTTAGGAAGTGCTTGGAGGATGTAATGAAACCTCTGCAATCTCTTCACCCATCTTCCTCTGCTACTCCTAGTTTCTTGCCCAAGGAAACCATTTCTAAAATTCAAAGGATGAAAGCCTCTACCCAAACTGCAACAGATTGGCTAAAGGATGTACAAGTGAAAGGGGATGATGCAATTAAGGAAGTCCTTTCAGTCAGAAAGGATGTAGTCAGAGCTAAAGACTTGTTGAAATATGTGCTATCCCAAGATAAGAAGGACATCGACCTTCTATTGTAGAAATCCAAAGTGATTATGGAATATGGCAAAGATCAGTTGGCTGTGGATGGGATTCTTCCTTCCTCTAGACTTAATGAGCCTTGAGAATGGTTTGAGGATTTGTAGATTCAGCAGAAGGCCATGAGGAAGATTCAGAAATGAAAGAAACTAATAGATGGTGATTTAACTGGTGTTTATGAGGGATGTATTGCATTTTTTGAGATCATGACTGGTAGGAGGAAAATTGCTCCTAAGTACCTGAGCCTGGAACAACTAAGGGAATGGTGGCATGAAGTTTACGCCCCAGATTCTGAGAATGTCATAACAGGGCACTAGTCTGATGATGCAGCAATCTACTTGGCGGTAATGGATAAGTATCAGAATCACAAGGATGACTGGAATAAAGTTGTTAAACAGTCAAAAGAGAAGATTGACTCCATTGAATGTCGGCTTAGGATCTTGCCTTTGCCACCTGTTATTGAGTTGGATAAATTATTTTTGAGGGTTCGAGATTAGAATAAGGATGAGGGAGGGGGTAGTTAATGCCTATTTTGAGATTTGTGCTTCCCTATTATTATAGGGCATATGTTGATCTGGGAAACATTGGGGAATGTGTCTAGGCTAACCTTGATGATATATCTGCATTTAATGTGTGCCTTATTTTGAAATCCCTAGGGCCGACTTGTTTTGGCTAATTTTATTTTGTAAATGCTTGGCTGGGCCGACATGTTTTATGAATTCTCTATAAAGGCATTCCTGCCTCATTGTAAGATATAGATAGAAGAGGATAGAAGAGTAAGAGTCAGAGTTCAATATAGTTGAATTAGAGCATTTTGCAGAGTTTAGTTCTTCAAGCAAATATTGTAACAGAACAATGGAATTGTTGCAGCATTTTGATGAACTAATACAATTGAAGACATTGTGGTTTTCTTGGTGAAATCTCTTGTGTTGGTTATCTTGCATGGTTCCTGTTGTTTCATCTTTCAAATTGCTTAAAGATCTACGGTTTAGTATTTAGAATTGAATTAAGTTTGGTGAATGATGTTCATGATTTTATATTTGGAATGTTTGTAGCAATCTCTAGTCTATACTCCCAGTAACTATCTGATTGTAGTAGGCTGGTGAAGTCCACCTAGACCATACAATTATTTGTGCTTAGTTCGATTATGGAGGAACATCTATAATTTGAAAATTTATATACCTTAGAAGATTGCACCGTTCTTGTGATATTGCATTGTGGGTTAAGCAAGATTTGGTACTTTGAGATTGGTCCATTCTAGATATCTATCATTTGCATTGTTCATTCTAGGAATAGTTTAGATTTTTTCATATCCTTGCACCCTTATCTTTTGCTATTTCTTTATCATCTGGTTAGATTTAGGATTTAAGATCATCATATTGCGAGATCATTAAATTGGAAAGATACAGTTTGCTTGTAGTAAGGTCCGATTGTGATTACCAGCATTTCACATATTATCTAAGTTGTTTATGCATTGTCAAGACCTGACACCCGAGAGACCTTGGGGTGATTTTTAGTAATTTATTGTTGAAAATAACCTTTCAATAGAGATAGAATATTGCGTTCTGTCTGAGTTGTTGGTGTGTAGAAAACACCATCAACAAATTGGCGCTAGAAGGAGGGATTGAATGAGCACACTGGATCGTTTCTTGAACGCCATTTCTCCTGAAAGATATAGGAGAAACACAAAATCTACCGCAGAAGAGGAAGATTTGTAGGAATTACAGTTCCCCCTAGGTCAAGAAGGACTCAAGAAAGGGGAGAATCATCATCACCCATCCCTTCACCAGCATCATCCACATCCTCACATCCAGAAGTTGAAGCCATACCCATCCCTGGGGCGATCGCTATTCAACAACCTCAACCTATCGTTAACCAACCACAACCACCACCCCCACTTTTTCCAATGGCCTTCCTTGCCAATAACCCCTCGCCCTTATTTTTCAATGCTTACAATGTAATGCCCAAAAATCCTAAGGACTTCTGCTCAAAATTCCATGTTAATGACCCAAACAGGACTGCAGAAGAACATATAAGGATTTTCCTGACCTGTCTCAAAGACAGAGGGATTGTTCATGAGGATGTTGCCTGTAGGTTGTTTCCTTATTCACTAGGAGAGGAAGCCTTTTACTGGTACAATCACCTCCCTTCTGGTTTGATTCTCAACTAGAATGATCTTGAGATTACCTTTTTACAGAAATTCAGAATACCCATCAGTGCTAATGAATTATACCTGCAATTCACTAAAGTCAAGAGAGAGGTTAATGAACCAATATCTAGTTTCAATAATAGGTTCCATCGTGCATACACCAGACTTCAAGACCCCTATGTCCTAGACAATAATACAGCCTTGGGAGTCTATTATGAAGCCTTAGACAGCTTGACAGCCACCTTTCTGAAGTGGAGACCTAATCCTCCAGCTACCCTAACTGATGCTTATACAGAAGTTGTTAAGCTTAGCACAGATTTGAGACAACACTTGACTGGACCATTTCCTTCTTGAGGACCTATTACACATCCCAATCAGGTTCGGGCAGTAAATCAGGCTCTTACAAATCATACCCCAATCATGAATCCAGTACCCCAATTATCTCTAGTGCCACACCCTGGTGCCCCCATGAGCTGGTCTCCCCCATGATGAATTTTTTCCAGCAGCAGGTTAACTAGCCTATGTATCAGCCACAACCAAATAGTTTCCCTGCTTATTTGTAGAACTCAGAAGTGCTACATTAGTCTATAGGATCCGCTACAATGCCTGTTCCTTCTCAAAGTAATCCAAACCAGATCTCTTATCGAGATCCAAATAGGGAGAGGATTGATGAAATGGCTGTGCAGATAAAGAAGCTAAATCTAGAGGTAACCTACCTAAGAAATCAAAATAGCCAACTTCAAGCTACCCAGAAGAGTATGCAGTCTAATCAGAACAGAGAATTTGCACAAGGGCAGAATTTTGACAGAGGATAGCGTAATGAAAGAGGATTCTATAGTGACAGGGGATACAATCAGGATAAGGGTTACAACGACATAGGGTTGAATAATGATAGGAGGCCAAATTTCGACAGAGGACAAGGTAGTGGATTAGGATTTGATAAGAGGCAATCACAAGGACAGAGAAGGACATGGAATACAGGACCTAATAATGGAGGAGTCCCCACCCCATTGGATCAACCAGCTAATCATGTTGTCAACCAACCTGCAAATCAACTAGTCAGTCAAGACAAGCCTTCCAGTGGTGTGTATTTGGCTGAAGCAACCTTATCAGGATGGTGTAGGCTCCATAAGACAAGCCAACATTCGGAGTTAGGATGTCCAAAGTTCCAAACTGCAGCCTCCATTTTCTAGTATGAGGTAGAGAATAACACAAATGGGCAGGAGATTGTTCCCTCCACCCCTTATGATTCTCATGTACTAGTATTAAATCATGCTCCCTTCCCAGCAAGTAAGGAAAATGTGCCAGAGGAGGAATATGGTTCTCAGGAGGGGAAAACAGATCAGATTTGTAATGGAGATGAAGTGGCTCAGTTATTCAATGAAGAAACAATGAATGACAATGGCCCCCTCGATCAGGAAGAGGCTTACATTGAAGAGGTATAGATGTTTCAAAGGAAAGGTCTGAGAGATATGCCCCACAGGCTGGGGGACCTTTCACTACCTCTATTCCTCCTAATAATTTCAGTACTCCTCCAAATCCTAATGCTAGCAATAATCCATCTTATCCACATGTTTCCAAACAATACCTCTCGAAGGAAAGACAGGCCCAAACTGACTCACAGAAGGAAAAGACTGTTCAAGTAGGCAAGGACAAGGTGGAGGAACCATCTAGGGAGGCTTCCACTGATATGAGTGAGGAACAAATGGCTTCATATGTCACTAAGGAGTTCAAGAAATTAAAGGTAAATCTTTCAGCATTTGAGTTATTAAGGTTCCCTGCAATTAGGAGAGTAGTTCTAGGTACTTATGATGCATGTCCAGGGTCATTGGATAAACCTTTTGGTGAGGATGTCAGCAAAATTTTTAGTTCTCAGCCTGTGAAAACACAAAGCCAGGCCCATAGTCGGACTAACTTGTCCCCTGGAGATAAAGGAAAAGAAAAGGACAAGACTCAAGTGGCCCAAGTAGATATTCAGCCAACTTTGTTTCAGGGGAAGACAGAAACCCCCACCATTTCTAATTTCTGTGTGCATATTCGGTAAGAATTTACATAATTGTTTACTAGATTCTGGTGCTTCCACCAATGTGATGCCATTTGGAGTTTGTAGAGCTTTAGGGATTACACCAGCTGATTCTCAGAAGAAGGTAACTCAATTGGATAGAACTAAAGTAAATGTGGTGGGAGAATTAAATATGATTCACATGCAGATAGCTTCTGACCCAAGGGTTCAGCAAGTTATCAATATTTAGGTAGCTAATATCCCTGATGCATATGGTTTGATTCTAGGAAGAGATTTTACTAAGGCTCTCAATGGATATGTGTCTACTGACCACTCTCACATGTGGCTTCCTTGGAAAGGGGTGCCAAATCAGATTAGAATTGAAAGAGAACCAAGAATGAAATACATGATTACAGAGTACCAAAATACTTTGACAGAAGTTTTGATATCAAAAGTGGGAGTAGGAAATTATATGTTATCAGCTCAGTATGAGGAGTCAGACTTAGAAGAGGTATTGATGCTACACACGATGCCTATCGATGTAGAGACAAAGTCCAGTCATGTTGCTGTTTTGAAAAAATCAACAGAGGAAGAAGAAGGATTTGAAGATAATCAAATTAGCTTATTAGATAGTTTTCAGGAATTCATCAAATACTGTGTTAAAAATCAAATTTCACCTAGGCAGAAGGACAAGTTTTAAGGAATTACTCTTACCCAATTGGTGTAGAGTTCATAATGCTTCCCATTCAAAGTTGGAGTGTTGCTTATGCCATACAGCAGTAGAATAGGTGCAGAAATGCCTAAATCCAACCCAGGCTGTTAGGACAGATGCACAAAACCCACAGGAAGGTTATCAAGGAAATAAACCTATGTTGTCTGAAGAATTATCCAGCACTAATAAGCCGAAGGATATGATAAAGAAGACTACCACTGCTGAATGTTGGACTCTCAAATTTGATGGATCCAAATCCAAGCATGGAGCTGGAGCAGGGTTTGAATTGATCAGCCCAAAAGGTAAAATATTCTTTGCGGCCCATAGACTCCAATTTCACTATACTAATAATGTAACAGAGTATGAAGCATTAATTCATGGACTTCTCATGGCACTCAAGAAAAAGGTTAAAATCCTACAAGTTTTTGGTGATTCTGAGTTAGTAATCAAGCAAGTAAGGAAACGATACTCGTGCCATGATAGGAGAATGACTAATTATAGGCATAGAGTGTGGGACCTCATTGAGGGATTTGACGCTTTCAATATCCAACTGATACCACAGTAGAAGAATCAAACTGCAGACTCTCTAGCTCAGGTAGCGAGCACCTTACAGCCTTTATCTTTGTCAGGTTTGAAGAAGTTTACTATAGAATTGACTCCTATGTCGTCCGTCCCAGACAATGTTACTAACTTCCAAGTATTTGAAGATGACAAGCATATTCTGGATTTTATCACAAATACAGACATTTTTGCTTCCCAAATCATCGATGAAGCAAAACCTCAGGAAGTAGAACAGGACTTAGAAGGCATGATGAATCTAAAGTCTAATACTATTCCAAGGGGAATGGTATAGTTGGAATGAATTTTTGATATGGATAAAATCAGAGATCAGGAACAAGAGTCCAAGAAAGAGTCAATCAATGGACAGTGCGACACTCACAATTTGGGAACTGAGGACAATGCTAAGAATATCTTCATTGGCAAAGTGTCCACTCCAGAGGAAAGAAAAGGGATAATTGAGGCCCTGCACAGCTTTCTGAATATAGTAGCCTGGAGTTATGAGGATTTGAAATCTTATGATACATCAATCATAACTCATACTATACCCCTGAAGCCAGGTGCTAAACCTTTTAGGCAGAGATAGAGGCCTATAAATGCATTGTTGGAACCACTCATATAGAAAGAAGTTCAGAAATTACTGTCTGCCAGAATTATATTTCCTCTCAGGCATTCAACATGGGTAGCAAACCTGGTTCCTGTAAGGAAAAAGAATGGAGAAATTAGGCTTTGTGTCGATTTCAGGAATTTAAACAGATCGTCAGAAAATGATAACTATCCAGTTCCTTCATTGGATGAAGTGCTTCAAGTGGTTAATGGATCTTAGATGATGTCCTTTCTGGACGGTTATTCGGGGTACAATCAAGTGATGGTCCAGTATGAGGACAGGCACAAGATTGCTTTTACAACCAAATGGGGTACCTTTGCCTACAGGAGGATGTCATTTGGACTTATTAATGCAGGGGCCACATTTCAAAGGGCTATGGATATTGCTTTTAAAGATATCATAGGCAAATGCATCATAATTTATATGGATGATTTGACTGTCTTTTCCAAAAACAAAGGGATCACATCTCAGATTTGCGCAAAGTGTTTCAAAGGTGCAGAGAATTTGGCATATCCCTGAATCCTAAAAAATGTATTTTCAAAGTAACAGAAGGAAAGCTGCTAGGACATGTCATATCAAAAGAGGGAATTGCCATTGATCCAGAAAGAGTGGAAGCTATATTGAAGATTCAGCCACCTGCTAGCAAAAAGGAGATGAAGTCTTTCTTTGGCAAGATCAACTTCGTCAGAAAATTTATCACTGGATTTGCTGAAATCATTAATCCATTGAATGCAATGTTGAAGCAAGACGCTAAGATCGAATGGACTACGGAAGCAAAGGAGGCATTTGAAAAGATCAAAAGGGCCATTGCTGATGCTCCAGTATTGGTAAGTCCCAATTACAGTAAACCCTTCTATATCTATTCATTTGCTTCAGACCATTCATGTGCGGGAATGCTAACCCAAAAGTTTGATGAGGGAAATAAGCATCCTATTGCTTTTATGAGTGCACCATTAAAAGATGTTGAGTTGAGATATCCGAGTGTGGAAAAATACGCATATGCCTTAGTTAGGACAGTGAAGAAATTCAGGCACTACATCCTCAGGAATAAAGTTTATGCAGTTGTCCCAGATACTGCAGTCAAGTTACTTTTGATGCAAAATGAATTAGGTGAGCGTAGAGCTAAATGGGTGACAATGCTACAAGAGTACAATATTGAGATCCAGCCCATGAAGCTGGTAAGAGGGCAAGGACTCACTCAGACTATGGCTGAAATAGGTCCTAAACTGACTGTTCAGAATTATAATGTCGAAGAGGTTTCTCCAGATGGTTGGTATGATGACATAGTTTATTACTTGTTGAACCAGCGATCTCCAGGTCATCTTAATGTTGTACAGAGAAGAGCTTTATAGTTAAAGAGTGATGGTTACATGTTAAAAGGAGTTGTTCTATACAAGAAAAATCATGAAGGCATTTATTTGAGATGTCTCGGGAAGTAGGAAGCTGAAAGAGAGATGAACGAATTTCATAAAAAATATGGTATAGGTCATGGTTCTGCAATTGCCACAGCAAATCAAATTCTGAGGGCAGGATATTACTGGCCCACACTATTCAAGGACGTTCACCATCATGTACGGACCTGTCACACTTGCCAGACCGCAGCAACAAGGGAAAGGTATGCGGCACTTCCACTCCAATTAGTTACTGAGGTAAGGCCCTTTGCTCAGTGGGTTGTGGATTTCATAGGCCCTATCAACCCACCATCCTCTACGGGACACAAGTATATTCTAAATGTATACCTTGGAATTTATCCTGCTCTAAATGTGCAAAACAACTTAAGAATGCGAATGTTAAAAGACCAAGGACACCTCAAGATTAGCCAAAAGAGTGATATAACGAAAAAGAAGATAAATAAAATGAAATGCAAACAGTTTCACCTTCCTTGTTGTTGATATCTCTTTGATTGGCCCTTGCTTGGAATGATTTTGTGTGCTCCTTAGATGATGGATTGAATGACTAAAATGCAAGATTAGATGTGCAATATGATCAAGAGAGATGGCTAAAATGATGGCAAAGGATTGAGGATGTAAATTAGTAGCATGTAGTTATGAAAATTCAAAAGTGTTCCCAAAATGCCCTTGAGGAGGGGGTATTTATATCCCATTCAATGTTATTCAATTCCTTCTCCGAAGGACTTTCCCAACTTATTGTTCCTTGGTTCTTTAAGATTCGATCATTTTTATGATTCAGATTTGTGTTAGACCTGGATAAAATCCAAACATGTTTTTTTGGATCGAGAAAACGACGTTGATATCTCCTTTTGTCTTTTGGCAAAGACATAAATAGATGCGGAATGAGTAACAAATTTTCCTTTCTAGCTCCAAAATGTTGTACAGATGGAAATATCTTCATCAAATTATATGATGATTTGTCTCTTTCAATTAAAGCTTGAGTACTTAAAAAATAGAAAAGTAACGGCAATGCTATTATCATTACAGCTTTTCTTGCTTGACCTTTGAAAACAAATATACGTATATCCCGTATAAGTAATGTACTAAGAATCTGAAAGTCAAAAAGCTTAACAACACTTTCTCGACCAGAAAATATTTGACTTAGCAATCTCACCAAATTAGATTCGTTCCATGGAATGAATATTTCCATCATGTTATCTTTAAATTTTGACTGAACGCTAAAGAACCAAACTCTTTCTCGGTTCTTTTCGATAGGGTCCATAGACCACGGTTTTTTGGGTTTCTTCATTGTTTTTTGTTTAATAAATAATAAATAAAATGTTTAAAAAAGAATATAATGAGTAAACAATGCAATATTTAGACATTAATAATATAATACCTACTTCAATATAGATACCAAAATCTTTTTTAGTGTGAAAGAGGAATAATATAATATATAAACGATTCTATATAATAGAGTAAAAAATGGATAGATAGGTATCTGTTATACCAAACCAAATAGACCAAAAATAAAATAGGATTTTTCTACCCTATTTAGAACATTTAGAACGACGGGTATACTAGAAAAGAATGAGACTTCTTTAATTCATTTTTAATTCATTTAATCTTATCTATCTGTATTGTCCATTAATTATCATTTTATCTACCATTTTATGGTATAGAAATTGCTAACAATCCCAAGTCTATTTCTTATTGAAAATTAGAAACATAAATTAGAATTAAATTGGTTAATCTGAATCCATACTTATTATAATAAAATTAACTTTTTTTAGTTTTGCTTTATCATAGCATCCATGGCTGAATGGTAAAAGCACCCAACTCATAATTGGGAAGTCGCGGGTTCAATTCCTACTGGATGCACAATAAACAGTTATTATGCTCTACAAATACTTCATTGTATCAGTCAAATAAAAATATCAATCTCTATATTGAAATGTCTATATACACATATTTTGAAGTATAAGTAAGAAAGATTTATTCTTTCACACACGGGTATGTCTATAGATTGATCCAACAAGGTCAAGATGAAGGGCTATGGTGGGTTGAGAACCCACAAGCCCTCACATCTTGACATGTGGAGGGTGAAGTGGCCAAGGGGATATGAGATGGAGATGAGTTGTCAAGAGGTACATGAGGTGGAGGAAGGACAAGCTCCTTGGAGAGTGAGAAGATTTCCTCAAAAAGGGATTCCTTGTCCCCAAGTGGGAGTGAAAAGGACATTTGAGGAATTTTGGAATTCCTCAAAAATCTACATGGGAAAAGGAAAGGTGGTTGGGGAAATAAGTGTGAATTAAAAATTCACATTCTTAGGAAAGTCTAAAGGATAAAAGGTGGGCTCCAAAAAGGTGGGACTTGGTCACATGTGGAGATTGTGACAAGTCCAAGGTTCTAGAAGCCTTGGAAGGATGGAATGTGAATTAAAAATTCACATATAAAAGAAAGGAATCTAGGAAGAATAAAA
>VDFB02109853.1:0-19219 GCA_007258455.2 Sequoia sempervirens
AAATCCTTCATCACATTTTGGTGAACCTGACTTTTTGAATACTTCTATTTTTCTGATTTGGTGTCTTTCATTATAGCTCTAGCTTGCATTAGGGTTTGCATAATTCATTTGCATGCTAGGTATTCAATTTTGCATTCATAAAACGTGTATTTAGGTTGCATTTGTAGCATCTAAATTCATTTAGATTTGTTGAAATTATTCATTTTTCATTTAGACCTGCATCATAGCATTCTGACAACATAAATATTAGTCGCAAATTTTTCAAAAATATGAAAAAAAGTCCATACTGGGATCATTCGCCACTTTGGGCGAATTAGTCCCTTCTGCCCCCTGAAACAACACTTTACAAAATTTAGAACATTGTTTTTAGGCTTATTTTTGTTACCATTTTATACCTATAATCGTTATTTTCATTTTTGTAGCATGCATTTCATAAAATTCAGCCTTAATTAGCTCATTTCATGCATGGTTTAAATTTTACATTTCCATTCTCGTAGTGTCACATGTCATAATCAATCAATTGTCATCTGAAAATTGAATTTCATTTCATATTTTTGCATTGCATTTTAAGTTAGCATAGATTTTTCTTTCACAATGTTAGTTTCTATCTTATCCAAATTTACAAAGAAAAAGTTATTTCATAAACATGCACCAGAAATTGAACTTACATCCTTTCCTTTCTTTCCTATTTGTGTGGATGATGTGATAGAAGCACATACAAACATAGATAACAATGATTGTCATAATTGTTCTTCCCTTGATATCTCTCCTTTTGGTGATAAAGGTACCTTGACAAAGGAAGATACACTTGTTGAGCATCATGAAGATCTTGTTTTTCCTTCTCCTCATTCCCCTTGGAAAAATAGAATAGCAACACACAATGGCAACCCTCCTTATGATCCTTCCTCTACCTCTCCTATTTTGGAAGATATTAGGGAACAAAGTAATGAAGTTATAAATGATCATGATAATCACATGTGTTCTTCTCCTAGTGTCTCTCCTAGTTGTGATGAAGATACTTTGTTAGAAAACATAACTAATGAGAATCATGAGAATCTTAGTTGTCCCCTTTCACCTATGGAAAACTTTATTGAGCAAACCAATTCAATCGTTGATCTTCCTCATACTTGTGATGAAGCTACTTTGCAAAATTCACCGTTAAATGAACATATTACAAGATCTCCTAGTATGGTAGACGCTATGGAACAAGAGAATGAGACATTACAAATATCAAATGATTGCATATAGTTTTCCCCTAATCAAACACATTCAACCATTAATCCCCCCCTTAGTTGTGATGAAGTTATTTTGGATGAACCAAACCTTACTTGTCATGAACATGTGGTTTTTTGTTCTCCTACCCAGTCTACTTATAAGGAGGACATTATCCCCTTCAAAGACAATGAACAATCTCACTTGATAAGGGATGTTAACAATGTTCAACCTCAATTCACCCTTCATTCCCCTTCACATAAACCTTCACCCAAACCCAAGCTAATTCTTTACCCACCTTCGCATTCACTTCATCCTTCCAATAAACCTAAACTTACCCTTTACCCACCTTCACATCCACTTCATCCTTATAATAAACTCAAACTTATTCTCTACCCACTTTCACATCCCCTTCATCCCTCTAATCAACCTAACACCAATGTATCAATGCAATCTAGTGATGATACTGTTGCTCATACATATAACACACGAAAAAATCTGCTACCACTAGAACCAATTACCCCATCATTACCTTTACCTAATCCTCCTAGTACTCCTCATTACATCACACAAACAAAGGAGTATGATCTTATTGAACAATTAAAGAATACTCCTATAAAAATTTCCCTTTGGGAATTACTTTTAAAGACTTCACCAACTTACAACAATACTCTTCAAAAAACCTTACAAAAAATTGTAGTTCCTATTGGTAAAAATCCAAATGATGTGGCAACTTTAATTCATAAACCAAATCACACTAATCTTGACATTAATTTTCACCAACATGAGCTCCCTTCTTTGGAGTTGTGAAAACAAAGTGAGGCTTTCATGATTATTGCTCAACACAAATAGATAGGCATAAAGAGAACCCTTACTGACAATGGTTCTTCCCTTAATGTGTGTGGTGTGAGTCTCCTTGATCAATTAAAAGTTGACAGATCACAAATCATACCTGATTTTGTCTCTTCACAGGTAGGTTTATGCCACCTATTTAGCATTTTCAGTAGGCATAACTCACCTAATTTGGTTATTTGGGGTTAAATTACCCCTCTTGGAATTATTTTCCATGTGTGCTCTATAAATCGGCCTCACCTCTCCCTCCTATCAGTCAGAATTGGTTCATATTAACTCAATCAATTCAAGGGAGAGTTGAGGCATATTGTATCATTTAGTGTGTGATATAACATCATTTTGTTATTGCACTATATTCCTGCATTTTATCTCTTGCTGCTCTCGTGTAGAAGGTTTATCTTGGTTTTGCAGGTGATCCTGGGTGCTCGAGTTCATCAACAACTCTTACATGGTATCAGAGCGTCAGATCTGTAAGCCCCTTCTCAAATTTGAGAGATTTGTGAGTGTTTAATCAATATTGCAGGTTGCAACATGCCTTTGCTTGTCTTAAGTAGGTGATTCTACCTTTTCATGCTGTTTTTTGGTTGTTGGGGTCGTTTTATGTTGCTAAAGACGTTTTTTTTACACTACATCCATATTTTTTGTATATTTTAAAGAAAATCCGCCATCTGGGTTTTGTTCGTAGCAGAAAAAAACCATCTGGGTCATTGCTAGTTTCTACATATAGGTTACATATTTTGTAGAATCTAAATCAGAACATTTCTGCAGACCCCCTCTCCAATTGCATTTTTGATTTTGCAGTCAATCTTTGGAGGGCCATAATTCAGTCATACAAGCTCTTTTTTCAGAGATTTTTGTTTTGATTTGGGGTAGAATTTCACAGGATTTGCAGTGGTGTGATTCATTTTTTCTCAAGTGATTCGAATTTTCCAGAAAATCAGTTTTATCAGCAGATCTGAAGGACAGTTCTCATTTTTTTAACTTCAAATTGATGTAACTTTCACATACGACCTCGTATTGAGGTGATTTTTTTTTGAAAGTGAATATTTTTTTGAGCACTACACATTGGTGCTATTTTGAGGTTCTAATTCTAAGATTTGATTGTACTTTCAGTATTTGGGTCTATTTTAGACATTTGTAAAACTCTGGAAAACAACTCCAGCATTGTAAACGCACTGATTTATAAAGTTCCAAATATTTTTTGTTGGGGGGATTCTTGATTGAGTGAAAAAGGGGGGTCTCTCTTTGTGTGTGTGTGTTTTTTGATCTGTTCACTTGTGCTTTTCTTTTCCTTCACACATGGATCATTCTAAGGTTCGTTTGCTAACACCTTATAATTATGCAACATGGCATCAACATGCATGGAATGCCTTAATGCAACTTGGGTATACTCCATATGTTGAAAACAAGGTAGCTAAACCTGAAGATGATAAGGAAAAGATAAAATGGATGCTTGAACATACAAAAGCTCGTGGATGTCTTCGTAGCTTTGTTTCCCTTGATCTTATGTTTCAGATTGAATCTTGTACAAATTCACATGATGCTTGGGAAAAGTTAAAATCTTTGTATGGTACAATAGATGAAGTCAAAGGCTGTCAGATTGAAAATGAATTGATGAGCCTTGATCCAAAGAACTTTGGCAACATCCAGGATTATATTACTAAGGTCAATGATCTGAGAGCACAATGTAAAGCTTGTGGTATTGATAAAAAGGACATTCAGTTAATCTATAATACACTAAATAAACTTGGTCCTAAATTTGCAGCTTTTGTTTCTAGCTTTCATACTCATAGACTGACTATGGGATCTGCATACACTATGCCTTTATTTGCATCTTTGTGTCTTCTCACCCACCTAAGCTATGCTTAAGGGGGGGTGTTAGTGTAGGTTTTTTAATATTTTTCCTACACATTATTAAGCATACCTTAGGTTATAGGAGATGTGGTTTATGTGAGGACACATGGCGTAATCCATCGGTTACATGTGTTGCTCCCACTCACATTTAGGTGGTTGAGTTTCATACCCTCTTTTGGCCTTATATGCCACCTCACAAAACCACTCATTTGTCTCTTTTTGAGTAGGTTATGCCACCTATTTGGCATTTTCCAAGTAGGCATAGCTCCCACCTAATTTGGTTATTTGGGAGTTATTACCCCTCTTGGAATTATTTGCCCATATTGTGCTATATAATCAGCACTCACCTCTCCCTCCTATCTAGTCAAGATGAGTTCATATTAACTCAATCAATTCAAAGGAGAGTTGAGGCATATTGTATCATTTAGTGTGTAATAATAGCATCATTACATTGTGCACTATTTCACATTTATCTCTTTAACTCTCCACCATTGGGAAGGTTTATCTTGGTTTTGTAGGTGATCATGGTGCTTCGGTTCATCAACAACTCTGAGGAATTGTTTGCTCAACCTTACAAAAGCAGAATAAAGAGAGAACCCTTATCGACAATGGTTCTTCCCTTAATGTGTGTGGTGTGAGTCTCCTTGATTGATTAAAAGTTGATAGATCACAAATCATACTTGATTTTGTCTCTATTCAAGGATTTGATAATACAACAAAGCAACCACTCAATGTAATCACTTTACCTATTACGGTTGGAGTGGTTATTTTGCAAACTCCTATTCATGTCATGCCTTATGATCTTTCGTACAATCTTATTTTAGGTAGACCATGGATTAATGAGATGAATGCAGTGCCTTCCACCCTTCACCGTATAATGAAATATGTCTATAACAATAAAATTTATCAAGTTGAAGCAAATCCCGAGCCTGAAAGTTGCTTCAACCTTGAAAAAGGGGTTACAAGTCCTCTCACAATATTGATTCCAACATCCAACATAGATCCTCTTGAAATTGAACATAATAATGACGAATTCCATCTAAATTATTTGGTGATGATTGGGGGTCCTTAGACTTCACACCCTCGTTGATGGGTGAATACACAGTCACACAAAAGAAAAGTGGGACACAAGAACAATCAACCATCATGTCAGCAAAAAACTCAAACACTTTTTCAAAAGTATTCACGTCAACAACTTTAGACAATGCCATAAATTCTACAATCACCCTTGATGAACACAACAATGAACAACCTCCCGATTCCAAGATGCTAAAAAAAGCTTTATGGAAAAGGGTATGACTTCATGAAACAATTAGGGTATAATGGAAAAGGTTGTGGTGCTCAAGAGCAAGGCATCCACAACCCTATAGAACTTAACACACAACAAACAACTCATGGTATTGGTTATTGTTGTTTAATCAAGATCAACAAGCTTTCACACAACATCAATACTATCACACAAGATTCTTACAAAACTCTTTCTTGTTCACATCAATAACCTTAGTTGCTGCTCCTTGACATGTAATAGTTGTAGGATAATTCCATTCTCACTATTTCATGTCTTGCATCCATCACAAGGGGCAACATACCATCATTCATTCTAGGCTCACCTTGGTCTTGTACTAAGTGGGGGGGAAAAGGGGTTTGATAGCCTTACACCTTGTATGTCACTTATCATTGACTATTCATTAACCATTCATGAACATTTAAGAGAAAGATTGAGATGTGAATGACATATCTTAAGATTGACTCACATGTGACATACTCTCTTTCTTTTCATTTCCATTGACATGACACAGCCTAGCTTCAAAGCATATGACTTGGCATAGGGTTTTCCAAGTTGGCTCTCATGTTTTGTTTTCTTTTTTATTTTTCTTTTCTTCTCTACTTTCAAGTAATTTCTCACAGAACAATGTGTATAAATTCCATTAAAGTGGGAGGCATACATTACCATCATTTCATTGTGCATTCATGCTTCTTAGTGTAGCCTTGTCATTTACGTGATGCATTTGTCACTTTGTGGATGACATTGGGTGTGATGTCCTTCATAAGTGTGATCTATCTTAGCATATTACATTCCTCTTTGTGGTTTGATGCAACACACCACATCCCCTAAGTTGTGAGTACACTATTCTTTGATTGGTCCTCTCTTGGAGACATTAGACACAATGTTCCCTAAGTGACTGACCTTGCATAAACTGAACAAGACTCCTTTGAACATACTTTAGATTTTACATGTTTTCATTTTTACATTTTACATTTCTACATTTTGTATGGCCACCTTGCATAACACAACTTGCATGCCTGTAGTGTCGTATTATTTTAAGCTTAACATTTACATTTCATTTAGCTTTGTGGCACCTTGTTAAACTTATCAAGCGGTATAGCTTTAACATGGCTGAGCGGCAAGCCCAACTAGCAGCATGACTTTTCCCCATAGCCACCTTTGTGTGTGTGAGTGCATACCAACTAGTGTATGTATCTTACCTTTTGGGATTTCTCACCCCGCGGACAACTAGTTTCGTGGCCCCAAAGTGAGTATACCTTTGGCCCTTCTCACCCCTCAGATGACTTGAAGTTTTGTGGGCCCAGAGTGAGTACATATTTTCCATCTTATCTTTCTTTTCACCTTTCCTTTGAATGATTTTGTATCTTGGGGGCTTGGCGTACATGTGGATCTCTCTTGAATGTCTACTTTAGTGTGAATTTGAAGTAGGTTCATCCCCTCACTAAAGTGGGGGATAAATGTGCTGTAGAAAATTGGACCCTTTGCTTGACATGATATTAAACAAACTTAATGGGGCCTTAATCTAGTGTTGTAAGGTATTTTATGTGTCCACACTAGGTCTTGGACCCTTGCAAATCAAATAACATGCTTTTAATGACGTCTTGTGAAGGTTTTGTAGAGTCCTATAAAGAACTTTCACACTTTTCTAGACTTAATTAACTTCTTCCTAATTCATTGTTATAAAATGTGTCTAATAACATTATTACATCAATCTAGAAGGTTCTTAATGTAAACTTAATGATAAACTAGTGTTGTAATGTGATTTACACATTCACATTGCTTCTTGTGCATTCCAAGGCTATGTGGACCTAATTTTAGTGTTGTAAAGTGTATTTAATTACACTTTCACATTGATTTATGTGTCCCAAGCCCTATTCAACATTTACATCATCACTAATAGGTCTTAATTGACCCATGTTGTGCATCCTGAGGCTTTAATTGATCAAATACCCAACAAGATGGAAATTTAAACCTTATTTCCTAATTCCTTGGCTTCTTAGGTGTCAAAATGGCCCCTATGGGACCCATTCGTCATGCATGGCGAATCAGTCCCATCTAGGTGGGACCCATTTTCCACGTGTGGTGAATGAGTCCTATCTAGCCCCCATTTTGACCCTAGAGTAGGAAAAAGTGAAATTTAAAGTTTATTTTCACTTGATGTTGGCCTGTGATGAGGTATTATCAGGTACTAGGGCACAATTGTTTATAAATAAGAATTTTTACCCTCATTTTTCACATCCATTATCTCATACACACATCTCTTATCATTGTTCATCAACTAAACTTTCATCTCAAGTCAAGCAACTTAGGGTTTCTCCATTGGAAGTCTTCAAGTTAGAATTTTAAAGCATTAAAGGGCTGATTCTACATGTATTGCTGCAAAAATCCAAGATCAATCATCATTGCAAGGTAATTTATTCTATTTTTGCATGTTTCATTCCATTCTTTCATCATTTTGGTTTAATTACCTAAATAGGGTTTGACCAAGGCAAACCCCCATACCCTAACAATCAACATTTCTTCTCTTCTTGTTGTGTGTTTGTATATTTAGGTCCTTTGGAAGCTTGAGAATAATTTAATATTGCATTTCCAAAGTCATTCAAGTCTTCTTCTCGTCATTCAAGTCAAAATAGCAAGAAAAGTCATTTTTCAAACCCATTTCTAACACTGCCTGAAGCAAACACCTGTAGAAGGTGGAATTGCATATCTAAAGCTACAGAATCATCCCCTAACTTTTTAGATCCTTGAAGGAGGATTGATTCACCAAGCATGGAGAATTAGTCCCATCTATGGGCCTGACAAAGTGATTTTCTTAGAAATCAGGTCTCAGTCATCATAATCCTGTTTTCAGAAGAATTCATTAGAACAGGGACAAATTCACCATAGATGGTGAATGCATCCTATCAAGCTTGAGGAATATCATCAAAAACATTCTAGAATACATTTTTAGTCATCTTCAACATTCTAGATAAGTTTTGTTTAGTTTCATTCATTTATGTTTTCATCTTCTTAAGTTTCTAGTTCATGCTTGTATTACACATTGTGTTTTCCAAAACTTTTGCATTAGTTTAGTTTACATTCTTTAATCTATATTTTTATTAATTTTCTAGCATTAAATCAAATTCACACTTCACACTTATTTTCCATTTCATTCTTTAGTCTTGAGTGTTAATGAAGTGAACATTTTGGCCACATATTCTCTCACCTTCAAGATGTGAAATACCCTAGAAGGTGCACAAAGGATTTGAGTGCCAAAATCCTTCATCACAACAAGATAGAGATGGAAGTAGTTAACAAAGATTATGGATAGATAGTTTACGGGTAGTAACCAGTTATGTGACCAAGTGGTTGGCTAATGATGGGTAATAATGGCGAATATTATGGAATTACCATCGGATACAAATTGACTAGTGAAAATAATGATGAACAATATGGAAATTAACCCCATGATCTCCCCCCATCTTAAAAATGATCATCTCAGGCATGCCAAATAATTATTAGAAAAATAAATAACATTTAATAAGCTTTGAAAAGATAGAAAGAATACCCCTTGCTACCAATATCTACACGACAAGTGGCGATGATGTGACTACTGCAAAGTTGACGATATGGAGACCGTAGAGGAGATGACATCACAAGAAAGTGTAGGAAGGAAATAGTAGATCCGAAGATTAGCATTAAAAGATATCATGAGGCTACACGAGGGAGAAGTATAGATAACTGGGAGTGGAAGATAATGTGGAGAGAAGAACAGTGATATCATGGAAAATACCAATCAGAGAAAAGAGCATGGCCAATCATCAACGGTGACAAGACTACTGGAGACGTAAGAATGAAAACATGCAATAGAGAAACAATGAAGAAAGGAACCAAGGAAGAAGGTAGGAACCATGCAAATCGATCATCGAGACCACAGGTACACAAAAAAGGCTAGGTGAGCGACAGAAATGAGGGAAAGGTCCTTTTGCCACATCAAGATCAAGACAAGGTTCTCTACAAAAGAAGAAAATCGATGACAGTGTCAGGAAAAAGGAAAAGCTCCTATTGCACCATATAATAGGAAGTGACAAGAATAAGAAAAAAATCTTGTCGCACCATAGAATAGGTAGCAACAAGAACTAGTGTTGAATGCATCGTGGTGTGCCTACTGTGAGTTTTTATTTTATTTTGTTTTATTTGCAATGATAGACCACTAGTAATCCAGTTTTCACCTTAGCATTGCCTAGAGGTGTCAAAGAACTAGTTTTCACCTCTAGATTTATTTAATAGTTTGTACTGCCAAAATCCAATTTTCAAGTACGAACTGGCCAACAATGCCCAAGGGTTTTCGTTGTTAGATCTTTTATTGCTTGTGTTTTTTTAAGTAAACACATGTTGAAAAGTACCTAAAAGGTTCCTGAAGAGGCCACAGGAACCCTATCAAGGAGATGGAGTTCCTTTGGAAAATTTGAGAAAATCCTCCCTAGAAATAAGAATTTTGTACAACTTCAACTGGTGACCATTAACAACTAGAGCCATATGGTCAAAATCTATAGTGAGAAGCTTAACTACACCATTGTCATAGACCATCTCAATTTCGTAAGGCCTGAGCCATCGAGTGTGAAATTTCCCTTGAAATCATAGAAATGAGAATCATACAAGAGCACCCAATCACCTGGTTGAAATTTCTGTTGTTGAATGAAACGATCATGCCAGAGAGAATGTAGTTTCTAGACAATTTTTGCATGGAAGAGTTCTTTTTGATGAAGTTCATCTAATGAATGAAGTTGTGCAATTCATTCTTTTTATGCATCAGTCAAGCTCATACCCAATTGGAGTGCAGTACGAAGAGTTTTTACTTGAAACTCAATAGGAGGAACAACTTTCTTATCATAGACAAGTTCGTAAGGTGTCAAACTAGTGGTGGTTTTCCACATCATGCGGTAGGCCCACACTACTTTAGGAAGTCGCACAACCTAATCTCATTAATGGAGGGTGATTTTCTTGGTAAGAATGTTCTCAATTTCTCTATTGGTAACTTCAACCTATTCGTTGGCTTGATGATGATAAAGTGAGGACTTGCAATGTCTGATCTCATACTCATGAACCAAAGCATAAATGAGTTTAGATGTAAACTGTGGACCTTGATCCGTGACTATATCTTGTGGAACACTAAACCTGGTAAAAATATTGGAATAGAGGAAGTCAGCTACCTTGGTGTCCCTTGCATGCTTCAAGGCAACAACTTCAACCTACTTTGTTACATAATCTATGCACACAAGGATTCATTCCTTGTTCCTAGATGGTGGGTTGATTGGTCCAACAAAATCAAGCCCCCATTTTTCAAAGGGCTTAATAGACAGCTAAAGATGTAGGGGCATTTCATCTGAGTGTGTGGGGTGACCCATACGTTGACATTTATCATAGTGATGAACATAATGCTTACGATCCTTATGGATTGTAGGCAAATAGTAGCCTGTAGTTAAAACCTTCAGGTAGTCCTCTGAGCAACAAAATGTCCTCCAATCATTATTAGGCACATCAAAATGATTAAGGGGCTAATAGATTTTATTTAGTTGACTAATGAAAAGTGCCTAAATATATTAATTAAATAAATAATATTTATTCTATTTTTTAATGTGGATGAGATGGGCTTAGATAAAGGTTGAATTATAAAAGGAGCTATAAGATGTTTGATGCTAGAAACAAGATTAGGTGAATAGTGATAAATAGTGATTTTACTGATTAAATTACTAAATATTATTTAATTAGTAATACGATGAGAATTGAATAATTAATCAAATGTAAAATATTTATTTGATTAATTATAAAGGAAATGATGAGCGATAAGCTAAAATTACATTGTGTCAATTTTACGTGCCTACACTAAACAATGCTCTTAATTATTGAAAAAAAACTACATTCTATTTAATGAGCAATGAAATATATAAAAAATGAATATGATTTAATTTACTAGAAATAAATTGAACAAAACCAAACTATTGGTTTGTATAAAATTGTTTCCTAGACAATATACTGATTTTTTCATAATGGAAAAAGGATGGGTTTTTTGTTGTTGTTGGAGGGGTTTATATCAAACCCAAAATCATTTTAGCTACCGAATACAAGAGCACAAGACATAGGATGAAACCTCTTTGGCTAAGTGCCAAAGGTTGAAGTGTATCCATTCTACTAAAGTCATTTGAGGTATGATCCTATCCTCATCCCTTATAATGTTGGGGCCTTATACTCAACAAGACTTGATCCCTAGTGGGCTCACTTAAAATCATTTAACTCATGACAAAGACACAAAAATGTACTAAGAAAAAGGTAGGAAATGATTGAGACAAACTAGAGAGGTCCTATAAGGGGTTAACCAAGTGAGATTTCATGTAGAAAACAACTTGCTACCACATCTTTATTGTTATATCTCATATTATCTTTTTGAGATTTGCATCATTATTAAACATGTCATATTTATCTATATCTTTGAAGGCACTTATAAAGACCTTTCCCAATCAACACCTAGTCTTCTCCAACCCCTATAACCACGAATTAAACACACTTCTCCAACTCTATCAGATTTCTTTTTCTAAATACTATTGCATTTTATTTACATATTTTAAATTTTGAAAAAGAGCTAGTACCTGTTTTCTTATTAAAACCAAATTTAACAAGTTGAAAAATGCCTACAAACTTTTATTTACAGTAACCAACCCTCTAATTGTTTATTTTGATTTCCTTCACTGAGAATTATCAAGAGAAGAAAAAGAACAATAAAAACTTTAACGACCGTATTGTCTCTGGTCGAATGACAAAGAACTAAACTCATACCAGCCCCACCTCAACTATACAAAAATGTTTAGTTTAGTGGCCCCCAACTCGACGAACACTACCAAACTCTCTTTTTTGTTTCAAACGCTCTTTGGATGTTGTTGAGCAACTATTGTGTTTGAAATAATGGAGTTATACATATGGTTATCAGATATAAATGATAGTTGTCTGGTTTTTAAAAGTGATGTCGATAGCTGTTAATTAGATCTGATTTGAAAGCTGTATATGATAATATAACATTTGAAATATTTTGGGCAGACCATCAGCATTTTTAAAGCGACAAAAACAGCACCCAGTCGTTGAATTTTTATTGTCAATGTTGAGTAAGTCAAGTGAGAGGGAAGGCCGACCTTTAGATTTTACAGTACATTAAGGATAGCAAGTTGTCGATAGCTGAGACAAGATTTACAGCTGTAAGTGTTCTCGTACTGGGCCCTAATTTGATAAACATTTTTTTCTAGAACATGTTCATTAATGTAGTCGTTAAAAAGTAGAGCGTACCTTATTTAAAAGAAACTTATTTTATATATAATCTTTCTTTTGGTTATAGATTTTATTGTAAAGTAGAGTTATTAAAACCGTAACTATCATTTGAATGAGTTCGTTGGGACAGACAGCGATGCGTGATCTACAACAATTATGGACTTCACCAATTCACGCCTACAGATCCATTATTGTATCTCTACAAAATCCCTTCCAAATGTGGGTACCCAATCCATGGGTCGACTGATGTTTCTGAACAATTCACGAGATTCCATAATTTTTGTATTCTCTTTTTAGAAAAAAGTTAGCTGCAGGAATCGTAAATCTACTTCTCCAGAATTCAGGCTGCAAGCTGATTATTCCTTCTCAGAGAATCTCGTTAATGACGATCATTTTCCTGTCCTCCATAATTGCGGAGTTGGGGAAGCTATGGTCTAATAACTCTGTTACGGCCATGCTTGTCTTCTGGACGGCAGCCTGCGGGATGTTGGTGTTCTACATGTGGAGGCCTCGGAGGATTTTCATGCTCGGATATTCGGCCTACAAGCCCGGCGACGATAGGAAGTGCAGCTATGAACTTTCCGAATACTTTGCAATGCGGATGGAGAAGTTTGATGATAAAAGCATGGACTTCATGCGCCGGATTTTTCTGAAATCCGGCATCGGCGACGAGACCTACGGTCCTCCTTTTCCATTCCGAGAAGACAATCCAGTTGAAAGCCTGGAAGCCGGTGTGGAGGAGACGACAGAAGTGATGTTTGGAGCGGTGGACTCAGTGTTTGAGGACACTGGTCTCTGTGCTACAGATATTAATATATTAATCACAACCTGCAGCATGCTCAGCACGGTTCCCTCTCTTGCCTCCATGCTCATCAACCGCTATAAAATGAAGGATGACGTTAAGTGCGTAAATTTGGCCGGAATGGGGTGCAGCTCTGGAGTTACGGCTGTTCATGCAGCCGCTGACTTGCTCAGGACATACCCGGAATCGACTTATGCTCTGGTTGTCATTACAGAGAATGTCACGCTTAATATGTATTACGGGAAGGACAGAGCCATGCTGGTGACCAACTGTATTTTTAGGGTTGGATGTGCTGCGGTGATTTTGTCCAGCAAGTCACGGGATCGAGGGCGGTCAAAGCTGGAGCTGCTTCTTTCGCTGCGAACGCACAGGGGAGCCGATGACAAGTCCTACCGTGCAGCCTTTCAGCGCGAGGACGAGGAGGGAATGGTGGGTGTTCAGCTGAGTAAGGACCTCATTAGAGTGGCCGGCGAAGGCCTGCGGGCCCATGTATTGTCCTTGGCTCCGCTGGTTCTTCCTTATTCCGAGCAGTTAAAATATGTGCGGTCTTTTCTGGCCGTGAATGTTTTGAAGATGGAGAGCAAGCTTTATGTTCCCAACTTCTTAAAGGCGTTCGAGCATGTGTGCTTTCATATGGGTGGAAAGGCAGTGCTTAATGAGATCGCCAAAAGCCTCCAGTTGAGCGAATATGTGATAGAGCCTGCTCGCATGGCTCTTCACAGGTTTGGGAACACTTCCAGCAGCGCGGTGTTTTATGAATTGGCGTATTTTGAAGCGAAGGAAAGGATCAAGAAAGGGGACAGAGTTTGGATGTTGGCTTTCGGCACAGGATTTAAGTGCAGCACACTTGTCTGGAAGGCTCTCAATGATCTTTCGCCTTCTCCAATTACCAATCCTTGGTTGGATTGTATTCATAGATATCCTGTTAAAAGCTAGGTTTTGCAACAAGCCATGGATTATATGATAACTATATATGTATATGTATTATATATGTAATTTCAAATAAATGAATGGAAACTGTGGAAGAAAGGTAAGGGAGATTAAAAAGCAATGATCGCCTTATCTCAACAGAGATTTCATTCCTTATATACCTAACTATTAAAATTTCTATTTTGTTAGTTCTCCTCTATCTTGATCTTTCACTCTTCATTAGTTTTCACTGGCTTGATTTTACCAGAATTTTCCATCACTAAGTCCTTCTAGAGGAGAGGCTGCAAGTCAGAAAAGCCATGCCAAGGATGTGTTGAACTGGATTTGATGATGGGTGGACAGAAATAAGGAGGGCAGAACCTTGTTTAGTGCAGGCAACCATCAAATGTATAGATATTGTGCTGAACAGTGGATGTGGAATTATCTATTAAGGTTTGTATGGAAAGTGAGCTGGAAATAAGAAGGAAATTGTGTGTTGAAATATAATCTGTGAAGTAGGATTATCTGGCATATTCCAATGAAGCTGTTCCCCATTTATTATCAAAGATTGTGTTTCCATCGTTTGGCCGACGGATTGAATTTATCATAGGGAAGACTACTGTTTGTCTTTTTTTTCCTTTTTCCTTTTTCTTAATGTTTTATTTTTGAAATTATCTTTCAATATTTATTAATAAAAAAATTCCTTGGATTTGAAAATATAATGAAATTTGATTTTTTAAGAATTATCTAGGTTAATTAATTATTAATAGCTATCATCACTCAACTAACTTAAATATTTAATTTTTGATGTAATAAATGGATGTTTGACTACTAGAGTTAGTGTGTGCTCAGAGTTGTTATGGAGAGTTAATGTAGGAATTTGTGAGTTAATACATACAAAATTATAAATCCAATGTTTGTGGATTATTAGCAAATCTTAAAATTTTAGTGTTTAGATCATACCTACTTTGTCGAGCTTATTTTCTTAAGTAATAAAAAACCTAATTTTAGATGACAAAACCAATCAAATATTCTTTGGAGGCTATCTTGGGTTGAGTTTTTCATTGCCTCTTTAATATAATATGATGCTCCCTCATCATGCAATCTTTACTATGTGAATTTGCATTACACCTCCAAGGTGTAGTGGATTTTGAATAAAGGATCAAACCCTTAATTCTAATACCATATTAGAATCACAAAAAAACAATTAGAACCACAATTATCAATTCAAATCAAGAAAATAAAAAAATCATCTAAAGAGGGAAAATAGAGGTACATTACTGATGTCCAAGGACACAAAGAAACATTATAATAAAATAAAATTTCTTGAGTAGATAAATGAGAAAAAGCGTTAGTGTGCATTACTTACATAGACCTCTATGTTTGGGAAAAATACCCATATTCTTAGAGCAATCCTATCCACATGAATTTCAAATTTAAATTAAATACATCACTTATCCCAACGAGCCAACTATAATCTATCCCTTAAGTTGGGCCTAAAAAGTAGGATTTCATGTTCTAATAGTTTGAAAATAAATTTGATCTTTCCATGACAAATAATCTTGAGAGATATCTTGTCTCCCAAAAAGACATCCCCTCCATTTTAACTTTCATATACAAAGAACCACTCCTTACAAGAAATAATATGAAACAAATCTCTTAAATTAATCAACCATGCATCATCATCTACATTGTACTCCAAGATGCTAAGAAAATATCTCTTGCTTTTCAATGGAGAGCTTTGTCTCCGTGGTAGATGAATCATCAAATCCCTTAGCTATCTTCTTAAATCCACTTTATTTTTTAAAATATCTAACATTTTTTGCAATTCCAACATTTAACCTTGAACTTTCCAAGAGATTTATTTTTCTCTTTAGATTTTGGTCTTTTATTTGCATACTTTTTCTTTCCTTTTTCATTAAAATACCCTATGAAAACCATATAATCCTTTATAGGTTCATGGGTGATCCCATAATAGTGGTTTACAATTTTTGGCCAAACCGGACACTGAAATTATTATTTTTAACTGAATCTTCACATTCGGGCACCTATAGCGGCTAAACTGTGAGGAATTTGAAGATGGTGCAAACTAGAGTCTCATCAAATTTTTTCTGTAGATTATAAAAATATTTTTTTCAAAATTTTTGGAATCAGAATTGCACTTCTTTTCCCATCTCACGAAAATTGATTTTTTCAGAAACAACATTTTTAAAAAGTAGCACAACCATATAAGATAACTTTTTTCCATGAAGGATAAAATTATAATTCTTTCAAATTTAGATTTGTAACTCCTAATATCTAGTGCTTCCCTTTGTTAGATAGTTTTTATTGAATATTTTTCCTTAATCAAGTTTCAAAGTCAAACTAATTACAATTGGACATAGAAATCGATATTATAGCATAACTTTATATGTCAAAAATTTTATTTTTTTTTTTGGTTTGGATCAAGACTTCAATATCTTGCACTCATATTTTTTCAATTTTTTTTTTTAATAATATTCTATTTTTCCACATGTGAAGAACAAAGAAATTCATTTTCGATGAAAAACCTATGTTTAATAAAACTTAAAAAACAAATACATAAAAAAACCAAAACATATTAAAATTATATTCATTGGATAGCTTGTTTGAGGAATACCATAATTATTTGAAATAAATTTTAAATAATTCATTTGATCCCCCAAAAGCTAAATCAAAAGTGATTTTTTATCAGCATTTTGATAGGTGTAAAGGAGACGCATTTATAGGTATGGTTTAAAACTAGCGAGGTTCTATCCAAGGGGGTTTTATCTAAGGTGATTTGATCAAACCCTCTTCAATTGGAATCCTTAAAATGGAACTTTTTAATGCTTAAATCATTATATTTTCTAAAAATATGCGATTTCAGCTAAAATTCGTTCCTCTCAAGAATTGTAAACCACTATTATGACAACACCCTCATCCATGTTATTTCTTCCTTATTTCTTTCAATAACAAGACAACAACTACTTCTTCAAGCTTCAAATAACTAAGGGTACTAATAATTGCCTCAAAAATATTATCCTATGAATCAAATAAATAATATAACATCGAATGCACTAATCTTTCTCACTCATTTGTACACTTATAGAGGTTAATTTAATTACCACAATGGTGAATACATTTAGGAGTATTTCATAGAGTTTCCATCACTTATTCTAGGGAGTACAACTTATTTTGAAGAAAAAAGTATTTACTAGGGTTCTTTAAATACACAAACACTATATTGTCCCATAGTATTTAACAATCTCTTCACCCAAGACATTTACCAACATTGAGTTAGAGAGATTAGCATAAATAGTGTTTCTTTCTTTCTTGTCAATATTTTTCTAGTCATTTTTATCCATAAAAGAGGAATAAATCTATTTGCTATAGTACATTGATCACAATAAAAAAAGATGAGCTTTCATATTTAAAATTTAAATTATCCAGTGAACTTTTCAATCTTCATCCTTAAAATTTTTGGCATCTTATATTATTGAAACCCTATGTTGAATTACATAGAACTTCACTCAAAAAATATTAGCACAAGGAAATTACATGTCATTCTCATAAATCTTAGGAAACAAAATTATGAGATAAAATAAAAGTAAAATTAATCTTCTTAACTAATAAAGTCAAGCAATACTAAATAGGTTACAAAATTTATAATACAACAAAATAAAACAATGACATCCAAAATAATGATGCAAGATATATATCTTACAATACCCTTTTGAGAGAAATCTAGAAAAAGACATCAATCCTTAGGATATAAGTTCAACATAATGTTATTTATAATAAAAATATATGTTTCTAGATCTCAAGTGTGGATTCAATGTCTTCAATCCTATATTTGGTCCAATTTTAAATTATTTTTTATAGGTATAAGGAAGGAAAGAAACAATATTAGAGTGGGTTCCAATATGATGGACCGAAATTTCAAGTTTCCCATTGTTTGCATACAATTTCTAACTCCCCATTTGCATGCATGTGTAATTTTCTTTATAGCTAACTAAAACTAGTTAATCAAAGATGTGTTCTTTCAATGGCAGTTTGTAACCTCTAATATAATTACTCTACCAATGTAAATTTTATGTTATTGATGAAATTCCAAGTGGTAGAATCATCATCATAATGGAAATCTCAACATCTATTTTCAATTATGACACCCTATTTCACATGAAATAAAAATATAATAATATTAAATTATTATGCAAGTTGTACAACACACCTTCTTAACAAGTGTTTTTTTGCCTTGAAATTATAAGAGAGTAAACATTACTTGATATAACATTAAGAAAATGACCTAAAATAAAGACCCTAAAATTGGATTATTAAATAGAGAGATCAAACAACTAAATCTTAATAATATAATAGTCTATAACAAATTATGATAGTGATAATGTCTAGTCGCATGATTCTCTCTAACTTTTGTGATCTTTCCTAGAGAAGAGTTTACTTCTCAGTACCCATAAAAATTTCTTATCTAATCATATCTAAGTTTAAGAATAATATAGGGCTTCCCGATTCTATCAAGGCATCTTCATCAACTCAAGAAAATACTAAGGACAAAGAGAAATCAAAGGGTAAAGCCTTAGTTGCTACATCATCTTTATCTCCATCATGGATTATAGACTTTGGTGCTTCACACCATATGGGTTCTTCATATGTCTTTTCATCCTTAGAGCCATCAAGTATGTCCACAATCACCTTAGGTGATCTGATACTCCAACATTGGTAAAAGAGAGAGGGTTTGTTGAAGTTGAAGGAGGAACATTTTCAAATGTTCTAAGTGTACCTTAACTATAAACTATTCTCATTTTAGTGTACATTGAATAAATCAGTTAAGGAAGGGCATGAGAGTACACTTATCTCCAAATTCAATTGAGATAAAAGAATTACAAAGCAATAGTTTGGTAGCAATAGGGGAGGTAGATCTGTTAGACACACAAAACAACTGAGAGGGGGTGAATTAGTTGTACATTAAAAGATTTAAACCCTCATGA
>VDFB02109854.1:0-13698 GCA_007258455.2 Sequoia sempervirens
ACCTAGACCCCCATTAAAATTTCATGAGCTTTCCAAAAATGTAAAAATTTCTAAAAAATTCATCGATTTGCCTCCAGAATGTCAATTTTATGAAACTACTTAAAATCACAATAACTTCCACAAAAATAATGATAAACCCTCAATTGTTTTACTGTAGCCTCTTGAGATGATGTAAAAAGTTTTGTAAATATCTTGTAAAAAAATTTGTAGCTGTGTAGAAGATATGAAGAACTTTGTAAAACCTGCAGTTTTGTCCAAAAATTATCAGATCTGCAAAACAAAGTTAGTAAAAACCTGCAAAAAAAATACCATTAAAAGTATTGTATGCACTTCATAAACCCTTGTTTTCTCTAAAATGAGAATTTTTGTCAGAAAGTTGAATTCTAGAATGCGAAATCCTGTCAGAAAACCTACAGATAAATGTTAAAAATGGGGCAAGGCCCCACGGTGGGCGCCAATTTGTAGATAGGTTTAAATGAAATCAAAGAGTTTAAATTGCATTGAAGAAAATAAACAAATTAAATCCTATCAAGCACTTTTACCCCAACGATTCATTCAAAGCACCCATAACATTATCCAAAAACTTCAAGCAAACAATTCACCTCAAATCCAATACCTCGTAACTCAAGCCCAATACCTCATAGCCACATGTCAAATCCAACAACCACAACATCATCCCCTATCCATTCATTATCAACCAATTCCACCTCAACCTAATGTGTCATCCCTTTCCACCTCATACCAATCTAATCAATCCACTTCTTTGAATGACAATTCCACATCAACCTATCAATCCACATCACGAAAAACACATATGAATTTAAGTCCACCTGGGAAACAAAATCAAGAGCCTTTAAGTTCTCATGCAACCATTCACAAGGGGAATACTGATATAGGTTATGTACTCTCAAAGTATATATACAATAAAAATAAAAAACCTAAGCCAACACCTTCCACCCCTACACCTCCAAAGGATGTGACCCAAGGGCTACAAGCAAGGAATCAAACATCACCATGTCCTCCAACACATATACTTGAACAAACAAAAGAGTCCTCAAACGTCATGCCAAGTCCTTCAAGTCAATCATGTCATCCACAACCCCTTGAGTCAATTCCAGAGTCTCATGTCATAAGTTCAAGTCACCCTCTTTCATGCTCCTATGTTGTTGACCATCAAGAACATGCCAAGTCTCTCCATGAGAAATCCCCTTCCACTTCCGTTCAAGAAACCCAAGAGTTATATCAAGAGTCTACTCTCAAGCATGTGGAAACATCAAGCCCTAGTCCTAATCAAGATCAAATCATTTTCATCCAACCTATCCATAATCTATATCATTTTTATGATCAAGATGATATCTATAATGACGAAGAGCCTATGCATGAGCAACTTGATCCTATACCCATCCATGAGAAAGATATTCCAAATTCACCTCCACCTAGTCCTATCCATGATCTATCAAAATCCACTTCCCTTGATGAGACACATGCCTCCCAAGCCAACATAGAAGATCAAACAAATACCTTGGATCTAAGTAAACACAATGCTAATCAAGATCCTAATGATCCTCCATCACCCACTATCAACCCCATTGCAAGTCCTCCATCATATCCTAATGGTCTTTCCACCCTCATTCATGAATGTTCCTCCTTAGAACAACAACAACCATCATCTTCCCAAGCATTATTTTCTCCATCCAATAAGGAACTCATGTCTAGTGTTCCACCTACACCTAGTCTCATTGTCCATTGCACACTCCAAAACATGAACCACCAAGGTAAAGTTCTAGACCTTCATGAACAAGATGTTTTGAAGCCCATCCATGTCAAAGTCCCTCCACGCTCTTATGACCTTGGACCTACACCCTAAGGACAACAACCTAAATATGTTGGTACTTCTTCCATGCATCCTAAGTCCACTTTCCATCATAAAGCCTATCGTATCCCTAAAACATATGTTGCCATTCCCCCTCCATCATCCTACAAATGTCAAAAGCATGTGACCATACACCTTCCACCATCAAATTTTCCACCATTGCTTCCAACTCTTAATATCCCTCCATCAAATCTACCACCATTGCTTCCAACTCCTAATATACCTCCATCTAATCTACCTCCACTTCTCCCAACACCTAATATCCCCATTATCCAATCCCCTTATCCCTCCATCCATAAATACCCTAACATTCCTAATCATGACCAACAAATGCACACAGTGTATAAACATGAAGCTTTCACCCATTCCACCATACCCATGGTATTCAAAAGCAACAATTTCAATGCCTCTACCTATAAAGTCAAAAATCCTAAGGGTTCTCATGCCTTAGGACATCAATACAAAAATTCAAATCAAAATACATCCAAAAAAGTATATAAGCCCATACCTCCAAAAGTAAAGCCCAAAACTAAAATGGTTTGAGTACCTAAGAAAAAAGAAATCAAGTCAAATGAGGCATTCACATCACAAAAATCCCAACCATCCACTTCCATCCCACATTCTCATTCCATTCAAAAGTCTCAAATTCCTAAGTCCCACAAGCCAAATAAAAATCATAAAAATACTAAGTCTATGTGGGTACCAAAAACACATCATCCACCACCTCCTAAGAAAACATCTTCATTGCTTCCTACACCCCATCCACATCAAAAGCTTCAATGTTTATCACAGTGTGTGAAACCATTGGTCATGGTTCCCTTCCATTTCACAACAATCCCACATACCTCCATCCCCCCATCCTTCAACTACTATCCTACATATCTTCCTAACCACCTTCCTATGGTCCATGCTTTTGCATAAACCTTGCATCCATCCTTTTGCACAAGTCCTCTTCAATCCACATCATCATCCACTATTCCCCATCCATTCTTGCATAAGCCTTTCATAATCTGCCATCTACCTAATCCATCCCTTTCATGTCATCCCTTACCAACATCTATGAGCACTTGACATGGTCCATGCAAGGACATCCATATCTAGTGAGACTACCACCTTTCATGGGTCTAGACACTTGAGTCCCTCCCATCCATATTCCCCTTCTCTTATCCAAAAAGTCAAAAAGTAAAAAAAAAATTAAAAATTAAAAATTAAAAAAAAAAGTAAAGAGAAATCTCTTCGTCCAATGGTGAAAACTTGGTAAACAGGCACCCTGGATAAGTACCATGATGAAAACCTAGCAAATAGGCATCATGCGTAGGTTGATCTTCTATGTCACTTACACTTGGGGGCACAATGTCTTATCTATCGAACCTATCATTTTCATGTCTTGTCATTTCCATCTTACCTACCATCTTTAGCCATCATATTGAGTCTATTCATACATACCTATCATAGCGAGTCCATTCATCCACCCTTCTCCTTTTGATCTTGATGAAGATATAGGGGAAAAATGTTGAAACATGTTTTGGGTATCTTTTGATATACCTCATCCTTCCAAATAAGCCTATCATTATACTATTGTAATAAGCTTTGTCATGAAAAATCCTAAGTCTTGTACCTAGAATGGGGCATGTTATTCCTATGCAACATAGTCTTTGGAAATCACATCCTTGCTCTCTTATGATGCATACATCCATTTCATTCACTATGACTTATCCTTTCCATCCATCTATATATCATGAGCCTTTTATCCTTTATCCCATCACCCACCCTTTCATCCATCAGTCCCATCACCCTTGCACCTAGACGTGGTTTTCCCCTTATCATTGGTATCTAGGACAAAGGCTGCTCAAATTTTCATCCTTTGACACCTCCAAACATCTCAAAACTCCAAAAAAATCAAAACATCTCAAAACTCCAAAAAAAATCAAAACATCTCAAAACTCCAAAAAAAATCAAAAATTTTTAAAAATACAAAAAAAATCAGAAAAAGTCTAGAAGAAATACAAAAAAATCAGAATAAGTCCAGAAGAAATACAAAAAAATTAGAAAAAGTCCTGAAGTAATACAACAAAATCAGAAAATATCCCCAAAAATACAAAAAAATTAAATATCCAACAAAAATCCAAGCAATAAAATCATTTCAATCACATCAATTCTTCTTTCCAATCATTCAACCATTCCACCAAATCAATCATCTTCATCAAAACCATTGCAACCAATCCACTCAATCACAATCATTCCAATCAAATCAATTCTTCAATTCAATCAGTCAATTATCTAATCAAATCACTTCAACCTAAATCATTCCAAGCACATCAACTCTTCTATTCAAATCATCACATCCTATCATCAATCATCTTCATCAAAACCATTTCAACCAAATCAATCATCTTCATCAAAACCATTTCATCCAATCAACTCAATCAAATCAATCGAAGCAATAATCCAAATGCAAGTCAATCCTTAATCCATACCAATCAAGTCAATCAATCTTGTCAAATTATCCAATCACATCCTTTGGTCTTGATTCTAATCTTGTCGTAAACCAAATCAACCACTCAATCAATCAATTATCATCATCCTTGTGTTGCTCTAGGGACATGTCGCTCCCCACAATGATAACACTATCATCATCAATCAATCAACATCATATCAATGATTCAATCTCAATCAAGCTAAATCAATCTGACTCATGTCTATCTATTTATGACCCATATTAGTGACACATACTCATTAGACTCATATCAAGCGACCCATATCAAGTGTTCTATCTAGGTGACTCATATCAGACAATCAATATACAATCTATCTATCTGGATATCATATCAATCTGCTCTACCCTCAATTACTATTTGTTTTATATCGTAGAAAGCAAATTTATCAACAATCCTATCAAAACATCATCTACTATTTGTTTTCTATCGCAGAAAGCAATTTTATCAGCAGTCCTATCAATCATCTACTATTTGTTTTCTATCGCAGAAACCAATTTTATCAGCAGTCCTATCAATCATCTACTATTTGTTTTCTATCACAGAAAGTAAATTTATCAACAGTCTTATCAAAACATCATCTACTATTTGTTTTCTATCGCAGAAAGGAATTTTATCAGTAGTCCTATCAATCATCTACTATTTGTTTTCTATTGCAGAAAGCAATTTTATCAGTAGTCCTATCAATCATCTACTATTTGTTTTCTATCGCAAAAAGAAAATTTATCAACAGTCCCATCAAAACATCATCTACTATTTGTTTTCTATCGCAGAAAGCAATTTTATCGGCAGTCCTATCAATCATCTACTATTTGTTTTCTATCGCAGAAAGCAATTTTATCAGCAGGTCCAATCAATCTACTCTATCATCATTTACTATTTGTTTTCTTTTTGAGGAAAGCAAATTTATCAACAATCAACTCATTTTTCTATTTGTACTTCAGTCATGAATGCAAATATGTTTTAATCACATCATCTACTATTTGGTTTCTATCGCAGAAAGCAAATTTATCAAACATTTACTCTTTGTTTTTCATTCACAAGAAGCAAAGTTATCAGACAATCAATCAATCATTTTACTCTTTGTTTTTCTATTCTGGGAAACAAAGTTATCGGTTCTCTACTCTTTGTTTTCTATTTTGGAAGCAAAGTTATCAGTTCTTTATCAGATTTTCTATCATTTCGATCCATATCAACATGGTGGCAAGACAATTTATCCATTTATTGACCAAGGAAGAAATATACACCATCATCTTTGTGTTGATATAGGGATATATCGCTCCACGCAATGACAAAACTATCATCATCAATCAATCAATCAATCAACGGTTTACAACTTGACAGGGGCAATGTCTTGTTTTTTTTTGTATCATTTGTGCATGCTTGCTTGCTTGCATGTGTTATCATTTTATCTTGCATTTGTATCAAATCCATATCATTCCAGCTAATACTCATATCTTGTGTGTGTTGGAATATCTTTTTGCATTATCCTTTGCATCTAAGGTCACATAATACCTTTTGTGCATTAGGAATTTAATGCTCTAAGCCTCTTTCCTCATACGTCTAGACAAGGTTGTATTACACTGGGGCATGAGACACATCGTCACCTTGGTCCTTATACCTTGGTGCATAACGTCTAGTGCTATATCAAACATCATGGTTGCTCATCTTTCATTGTAGCATAACATATAATTCATCTCCTTCATCCACCTTCTATCTTGCATCATCCTATCTATCATTATCATTTCATTTCGAGAGCCTACCCGTGTTTGTTCAACCCGCCTATCCTCTCGAGGGGGCATCTTCATTCCATCATCATCCTTGAGTGGGCACAATATAATTAAATTAATTAAATTTAATCATATGTAGAGGACTTTAAAAAAAATTAATTAAATAATAAATATTTAATTAATTGCCAGGATTATAGACATGACCATTTTTATGCGTATACATTTTGCCCCTCTTTGAAGTGATGTGTGAAATGCATTGCTTCAAAGAAAAATAAAATTTTTTCCCTTGATATGTTTCTGGTTTTTTGATATTGATGATGCCCCCTCGGGAGGTAAATCATGGAAAAAGAAGTTGATAGTGACAGGGAAACAGTGATTTAGCTCCCGATAGATGATGTGAACAATGCCCCAGTGAAAAAGAGAGTGAAAAATGGAAAATGCCACTAATGCCCACCCTAAAAGGACCCTTATAAGGTAAAAGGGTAAAATGAAGTGTCATTTTCACCCTGTTGCTACAATGAATTTTGAGCTCTGAGAGTGACTTGGCGAAATGGTGATCCCCGTGCACAGACATAGGTTCGAGCGAGCGCGATGATATAAGAGACCTCCAGCGTATGGACCACCGGTGAGTGATTTGAAACCTCTAAGTTGTCAAATTTCGCATTTTGATCAAATTTGAATTGATTTAAAGTCAGTCTGCAATATTTTTGGAACGTTTTAGCGCATCTAGGTATAGGTTTAGCGCATTCGACAAATAGTTTAGCGCATCTAGGGTTTTCCGTAGCGCATCTAGGAATAGGACAAAATTGATCTGTTAGCGCATCCGACAGATAGAGTTGCGCATTTGGGGCGAAATCGGCTAGGTCAGAGATTTAGCGTATATAGGGCACAGAACTACGCATTTAGGGTTTGGTCCAAAATGTTAGAGTTGCACATATGATAGATAGAATAGCGCATTAGGGTAATAGAGTTGCGCATTTAGGGTTTTAGCGCATTTAGAAAATAGTCTAGCGCATAGGAGAAAAATTTTAGCGCATATGGGGTTTTTGAGCATAGGAGCGACAAAATTGTGCTTTTAGGAAAAAAATGCAAAATGCTTGTGTGATGAAAAAATGATGATGAAAATTGCTTCTTTAGTCAATAGGTAGATAAATTGTCGGATTATCATGCTGAATAAAGAACTGATAACTTTGCTTTCCGCGATTGAAAAACAAAGAGTAGATGAGTGATTGAATGATGTGAATTTGATAACTTTGCTTCTCACGATTGACAAACAAAGAGTAGATGTTGTAATTGATTAATTTAAATTTTGATAACTTTGCTTCTCGCGATTGAAAAACAAAGAGTAGATGTTGTAATTGATTGATTTGAATTTGATAACTTTGCTTCTCGCGATTGAAAAGCAAAGAGTAGATGTTGTAATTGATTGATTTGAATTTGATAACTTTGCTTCTCACGATTGAAAAACAAAGAGTAGATGTTGTAATTGATTGATTTGAATTTGATAACTTTGCTTCTCGCGATTGAAAAGCAAAGAGTAGATGTTGTAATTGATTGATTTGAATTTGATAACTTTGCTTCTCACGATTGAAAAGAAAAGAGTAGATATTGTAATTGATTTGCTTTTCAATGATAGAAAAACAAATAGAAAATGATGAGTGTTGATAAATTTGCTTTCCTGAAAAGAAAAACAAATAGAAAATGAGGATAGAGTAGATTGATTGGACATGTTGATAAATTGATGTAATACTTGATATGAGTCATTGAATATGTTATGTTGGCTAGATAAATCATGTGATATGAGTCTGATTTGATGTTTTTGTTGTGATGGTTGAACAAAATAGGAGGCTTTCAAAAGCCTCCAGATCAGAGAGCAGTTCCCCTTGTGTTGGGAGCGGATAGGAGAGCTGACACCAGCCGAGCTACAGGTGATTGCAGATTGTGGATTGGGGCCACTGTTGACCATGCAGTGAGGCATTCGGGCCAACAGGGGCCTGTTGACGGGCTTGGCCGAGAGATGGCATTCCGAGCATAACACCTTCCACCTGCCGACAGGTGAGATGAGTGTGACACCGGAGGACGTGTATCAGATTCTGGGGATTCCCGTGGTTGGAGCCCTTGTGGTTTATGACCACAAGGAGATCGGTGGGACAGAGGCATTACAACGGATATGTGGCGATCCCGGTATCTATGGGTACTAGATAGATTGGGAGGACTTCAGCAGGTATCCAGCTCTGGTAGCGGTATTGGAAGCATTTGTTGGAGGTTTCCTTGGACCGGACCATCGGTCCAAGGGATTTGTCATGGGGTGGGGGAGGATGCTAGAGTGGATGATCACTCAGCCGTGGAGATTTGCCTGGGGGAGCTGCGTCTTGGCGGATATGTATCATGACCTTCATCGGATTGTATACAGAGGATCCACCAGCCTAGCGAGTGGAGTTACATTATTGCAGATTTGGGCGTGGAAGCACATTGCTGTCACGAGACCACTGTGTACTAGGTCGAGACCAGCAGGGAGGCCCTATGTGTATGCGTATTCCGGCGCAGTTGTCCAGCAAAGGCTGGGCAAGGTAGAGTACTTGCGGCGAGTGCTAGATGATGTGGATTCCGTGATATGGAGGCCCTACACAGATTGCGAGGCATGGGCGACAGATCAATTAGAGATGCCGTTTATGTGCAGACCACGATACCTGATAGGGAGGACGCCCTTTATTATTGAGCGGTTTCTGGCACTACGGGTGTTGCGATAGTTTGGCTTTACATAGGGGATGCCCTAGGGCGTTGCTCATTATGGGTGGCGTAAGGGGGATGTAGGATGGGGGCCATGCATTCCATACCATGCAGCGTATACAGAGTACTCGACATTACAGCCCGAGGTATGCGCAGACAGGCCAGATGTATTGGATGCTGGGATGACAGATGACTACACCCAGTACTTTCATACTCATCCTTTTCCACAGTTCACAGTGCCAGATGAGGCACGGGCCATTAGAGTAGTCCCACAGTCAGGAGCAGGGATACAGGGAGGTATGGCAAGTGGAGAGCAGGCTATGGGTGGAGGGGAGTAGGCTATGGGTGGAGAGGAGGAGGAGGGAGAGGAGAGTGAGGAGAGTGGAGCTGGGGAGGAGGAGAGCAGCTCAGAGGACGGAGATGATGGAGATGACGGGGATGAGGAGAGACAGCAAAGGCTAGATAGCCTAGGTAGAGTACCGATTCTTCGTCGGTCCAGATCCGGTGCTAGGCCACAGACAGTGATTAGGGTGACATCCTCGTCTCAGCAGGCACAGATAGATGCTTTGCAGGGTCAGGTGCAGACCTTTCAGGGGCAGTAGGTACAGCTTCAGGGTCAGTTAATGCAGACACAGAGCATGATAGTGTAGTTACAGGCATAGCTTGCATAGGCCCAGACACAGGCACAGGCACAGGTACAGGTTCAGATGCCTGCCCCGGATCCCCAGGTAGCACAGTTGGTAGTAGGGAGGGATGCCTTTAGACGGCGGGCACAGGAGGCTGAGGGTGTAGCACAGAGGCTGATGGGTACTGTAGAGAGTACCTCCCTACGAGAGGCCATTACAGAGGGATTCGAGGCAGCCAGAGAGGCAGAGTATTATCGAGTTCGTTATGAGGAGTTATGCCCTCCCAAGCGGCGAGAGCCTTATCCCAGATCACACAGCAGGACGAGGACCCGATCTCGGACATCTACACATCGCAGAGAGGTGATAGGACCTCGACGGGATCCTGATGTAGGTCTGAGTGGCAGGCCACCTCCTTCCAGACCAGCTCCTTCAGGGGCATCTACCAATTAGCCATTTTAGGGCTTGATTCATTATGTATACTGAGTTTTTTTGATCATGTATGATGTATTTATGTTTTGACCTTTTATTAGTTTTATTGGACATTTGGACATTTGTATTATGTTGATGAGCGATGATATGCGGCGGCGATGTTTCTGATGATGTTTATGTTCATGCATTTATGATATGATATGGATATGATGTTTATGCATGTATGTTATGAGATGGATTTTGATATGGTTTTATTATTTTTGTGGACCAATCATTATGATGCAGGATGGTATGTGGTGATGTATGTATATATGTGAGATGTTACTTTTATTTTTGTTTTGAATTTTTCATGTATGAAAATGCATCGTGACATGATGGATATGAATAATGATGAAAAGATAAATGATATATTTGTGCAATGTGTATGTAATGAAAATGGTAACATGATACAAAATGGTAGATGTGAAAGGTAGTGAAATGGTTAAATGATGAAAATGATAACGAAATGAAATGGTAAACTGATAAATGAATGATGAAATGATAAATGGTAATGAAATGTTAATGAAATGATATGATATGAAAGGGTAAAATGAATAATGAGATGATGGAATGTTAAATGGTAATGGTAATGAAATGTTAATGAAATGATATGATATGCAATAGTAGAAATGACAAATGGTAATGGTAATGAAATATTAATGAAATGATATGATATGCAATGGTAAAATGAATAATGAGATGATGGAATGTTAAATGGCAATGGTAATGAAATGTTAATGAAATGATATGATATGCAATGGTAGAAATGACAAATGGTAATGGTAATGAAATATTAATGATATGATATGCAATGGTAAAATGAATAATGAATGATGAAATGTTAAATGAAATGAAATGGTAAAATGATAAATGAATGATGAAATGATAAAATGATAAAATAATATATATAAAAAATGAATGCAATGAATTAAATGTCCAAATGTCCTCCACGAAAAGGTCAAAACTTAATGACAACCGTTTAATACCTTCATTCAGCCCTTCAAAAAAATGGATATGAATCCAATATGCAGATAGATACAATGATCTAATGAACATGCAACTATATGAAACTAACCAGTTTGTTGAGCCTGTTATAAGCCTTCTTGAATCATCATAGAACATTTTGAAATGTTGGAAGTATGTACAAGCATCAGAGGGTTTATCAGCGCCAATGATGACCAGAGTACAACTTTCATGAATTTTGATATAGCAAGTGAACACAAGCATTGAGGTATAATTGAACCAAGATGACCTGAGCATTTCTTGCATAAACAAACAAAGATTACCCACCCTTCTGATGCAAATGTGGAACTGTCATCGATGATATTGCTTTGATTGTCATGTCCTATGACATATTTGCATCAGAATGATTGTTAACCTGCAGACAGTAGACAAAGAAAAAAATCATTCTCATTCCTCGCCACTCTAGTTCAGTACATCATTGAGGGTGCTCCAGAGTAATGATAGCAAAAATCAAACAACTTTTAGTCAAACATGTAATACTGTTATTGCATGCATTATTCAGATTTTCTGGATCATCCAATAGACAAGGATATGACATTTCGCTAAAAAGTGTTTTATGATCGGATAAAGCGGTTGCATGAGTTTGTTGTTTGATTACATGCTCGAATTTCTATGTCATGGTCTAGCTGTTTTGGTATGCTCTGAAAATTAAGTGCCCCCAGTTGAGATTTTTCCCCGTTTATTGACACAACTTGAGGAAAGGGATATGTACAGATGATCAAGCCATGGTAAGACATTTTAATACTCTAGGCAAGTGGCAATAGGATGATGCAATTAATGACCCTAAGATGAAAATAGATGCGGCAAAAGGGAAACTTTGAAAAGACAATGTGCAAAACAGGAACTAATAAATGGAGAGGTACAGATAGCGTCTGTTTGCCAGATTTTCACTATCTGTATTTATTGCATTTTTCTGATTTCTTTTTGATTTTTTTTGTATTTTTCTGTCAATAGACTGCCTGTTTGCCAGGTTTTCACCCTATGACATTTTCTTTTTGATTTTTTTTTTTGGATTTCTTTAGAACTTTTTCTAATGTTTTTGGATTTCTTCAGGACTTTTTCTGATGTTTTTGGATTTTTTCAGGACCTTTTTCTGCTGTTTTTGTATTTCTTCAGGACTTTTTCTGCTGTTTTTGTATTTCTTCAGGACCTTTTTCTGCTGTTTTTGTATTTCTTTAGGACTTTTTCTATTGTTTTTGTATTTCTTCAGGACTTTTTCTGCTGTTTTTGTATTTATTCAGGACTTTTTCAGCTATTTTTGTATTTCTTCAAGACTTTTTCCAACTTAAACATAATACTTCTTAAGATGTATACTATTGATGGGTTCATCCAATAGGTCTCCTTCTGGCGTTGATAACTTGTATGCTTCTGAACCATAGACTGCAATAACCACATAAGGGCCTAACCAATTTGGTTCAAACATTCCTTTCTTTTCTCTGTCTTGTTGATTACGCGGGTTCTCTTTCAGAACTAGATCACCCACCTGAAAGGTACGTGGCTTGACTTTGTGATTATAGCTGCGAGACATCATCTGTTGGTATGCTTTTAAATGTTTTGTTGCTCTCTGTCTCTTTTCATCTAAAATTTCTAACTCTTGGAGTCGGGAAACTCTGTATTCCTCATCTGTTATGAGACCTTTTAGTGATACTCTTAATGAAGGTATTTCTACCTCTAAACGCAGTATGGCTTCTGCTCCATATACGAGGGCAAAAGGAGTTGATCCTATTGGCGTTCGGACACTAGTTCTGTAAGCCCACAAGGTGGGATTGAGTTGAACATGCCAATCCTTCCCCGAGTCATTGACAGTCTTCTTCAAAATCTTTAGTATGGTTTTGTTTGAGGCCTCTGCTTGGCCATTCCCTTGAGGATAGTAAGGCATGGAATATCTGTGCTGAATATGGAATCTTTCACAAAGTTCATCAACATCCTAATTTTTGAAAGGTCGACCATTATCAGTAATAATGGCATTAGGAATACCATATCGACAAATAATGTAGTTGAGTATGAAGGATGAGATCTGTTTTCCAGTGACTTTAGAGAGAGGTACTGCCTCAATCCACTTAGTGAAATATTCTATTGCTGTGATGATGAACTTATGCCCATTTGAAGAAGGATGAATTTTGCCCACTAGATCTAACCCCCATTGAGAGAATGGCCAGGTGGGTGTAAACGAATGAAGTTCTTGTGCAGGAGCATGAATAAGATTCCCATGAATCTGACATTTTGAGCATGTTTTAACAAAGGTAAATGATTCCCTTTCCATTGTAGGCCAGTAGTAACCCATTCTAATCAATTTTTTGGATAAGGTTAGTCCACTCGAATGAGTACCACAAATGCCCCCATGAACTTCTTGTAAAGATTTTTCGGATTCATCACGTTCAAGACATCGAAGTAAAGTACCATCAAGACCACGACGATAAAGGTATCGGCGATAAGGGTATATCGAGAGGATTGCCGGATAAAGTTACGTTTTTGGTTGCGAGACAAGTCTGGTAGTAATATATCATCTTTAGGTATGCATAAAATGTGCCATACCAGGGTGAATCGGATCATACCAGGTGGCAGATAATTTGGCTTTCAGGTGTGTCATAGGCAGGTGTAAATAATTGTTCCACCAGAAATTCATAGCGAGTCTGTTTGTCTGGGAGTTGTATCAATGAGGCAATCGTAGCCATAGCGTCGGCTGCTTTGTTGTTAATCCTCAGAATTCGTGTGAACTAAATGTCCACAAAATACTTTTTGAAGTCATCAAT
>VDFB02109855.1:0-20347 GCA_007258455.2 Sequoia sempervirens
CATCACCACCATTCATTTCTTTTCTTCCACGTCATCCATCCTGTCGTACCACCTCATTCATAGTTTCTATTCCAGCCATCATTTCATGGTGCGTTGTGATTTTCCCAGCACGTACGAGCATTAATTGAAAGGTATGTGATATCTTCTTTTGATCACATTATTTATTTGTTTCACTTATTCAACAACTACTATGTACATATCATTCTTTTTCGCCCATGCTTCGCCTATCCTTTCAACATGTCAACTTTTAAGTAGGGGGCGGGATAATCCAATTCAAACATTTTCTTATGTTGCTGTCATAACTAATAAGATATTTTTATTTCTTCTTGTACTTTACAAATATGGCTGCATGTTTGATCTTAAACAATATTAACTACTTGATATGAGTAGTTCCTAATAATTATTACATGCAATTATCTTTCGAGTCATTCTTGGAAAAGAAGAGAAAAGTGACATCAAAATAGAAAGAAGCAAAAAGAAACATAGCAGAAGAATTTTCTTTTGAATTTTTAGAAAGGTTTGAGTTTTTGGAATCCCAGCTGAGGTAATTTACAAATATGGGTGGTCAATTGGTAAGACATGAGCATGTAGCTCATGAGCTCTTAACACATAATCCTCAAATAGTGCAGGCATTCAATAATTGTGGTTGGTTAAACTATTTTCTGAGGTTAGATTCTTTCAATGAGGAAGCTGTTGGTGAATTTTTAAGAACTCTTTCAAAAGGGGAAGCTTCAGTATGGGGTCTGACTGTGGCTATAACAGAGGAACAAATTGCTGAAGTAACTAGACTTCTTGCAATAGGGAAAAATTTCTCTTCAAATGTTGTTTCTACTAGGGTAGAGTTTACAGTACCAACTGATGGACCCTTGGAGGTCTCTAAACAAGGATGCAAATGAGTGTCACTGCCCTTTCCATATTCAGAGTATGTTGCATTTATAATTAGGTATTTAACCTGTGAGGGACACTTCTCTTATTTACATTCTTACCATTTTAAATTGTTGAGCCATATGAGGCATGGGTTAGCTGTTAATGTCCCAATTTTTTTGTTAAATTTGTTAAAACAAAGTGCCCATGAAACCCAGAGGGGAAGTGATAATGTAATTTCCCATCATGCCCTTATTAAACTATTGATTAAGCGTTCCCTGAGGGATGTGTCATCCTTTTCTTGGCAAGAATTTGTTGCCCAAAAGGGTCTACAACTTCTAGAGCCACCTAGAGCAATCCTTGCAGCACCTGCTTCTGTAACATCTATTCCTGTGGCCTCCACATCAGAACCCTCTACTAGAGTACAAACCAGGTCTTCTAGTCAAAGAGAAAAAATAAAAATGAAGGTAGGAGAGTCATCTAGGGCAGAAAAAACCCCAGAGTCTGACCCTCATGCTTAAAGACAACAATGTCCCTCTCCTGCAACACCTTCTCCTGTAGTAGTTCCTCCTATAGCAATTCCTCCTACAGCAACACCTGTTGCCACTACAATTTCTCTATCATCCTCTTCTGTTGAGTCTGAGCCCTCTAGGCAAGTCAAGAAGAGGAAAGCCATGAGAGTGCCTTCTGCAGCTTCCACATTTCCAAGAAGAGTTTCAACAAGGAAACAACGTAAAGTCACCTCAACCTCTGCTCAACCTGAAGTTATAATAATTTCAGAGGAGTCTGAAGAATACAACCATGATGATTCTCAGAATGTACCTGAGAATGTTTCACATAGTTCACCTGTTGTTCCTGAGGAAATGCACAATAAACCAATGGAAATTGATAAAGCACAATATGATAGTAATGAAAAGGGAATGCCAAGTCTTGATGACCTGGCTGAAGCAGCTAGGAAAATTTTAGAGGAAGTACAATCTCCTCCTACACAACAACATGAATTCATCCTGCAGCAAGAGGATGAATATCTGAACAATTGGAAGTGGCCAATGAGGCTTCATTACCCCCTACAACTTATCAAGCCATGGTTGTCTACAAAAAGACATTTTTTATTGAATGTTTGGAATACCTTAGAACCACATGGAGACCGGTCACATTTCAAACCTTGAGTTTCCGCCACCTAGCCAAGACTGAAATGCAACAAAGTCTTTGGGAGGAAGAAAAGAAGAAACTAAAAAGAGAAATTGAAAAGTAGAAATAGGAAATCTAGGAAATGAAAAAGAAAATGGATGAAAGAATGAAAATAACTAGTAAGATTGTGGAGTGCTAAAAGAACAATTTCTTTGGTTTCAATTAATGAGAATTTCAAGGGACTTAGATCCTATCATTCAAATAGCCAAAGAATTTTATGATGCATACCAGATGGCTCCTAATTGGCTAAGGAATTCTTTATGTGAATTTTATTTGCATGGATTGATAATTCCCTCTAAAATAGAGTGGAATCCACTTCTTTACATTGGTGATATCCATTTGAGGTCACTTATATCATGGGCAGCCAATGAAACCAATTATGGCAGACAAATGGAAGCCTATGAAGAAGTTGAAAGGGATGAGCCCATACCACTGTGATAAGAAAGCACAGATCCTTACACAATGCTAAAAACCTGGCTCACTATTGCATATGGGTTCAATAATCAAGCAGAAAGAGTAAAAAAAATTGATGTCAGAAAGCAAGTGTATGAGGAATTCAAAAGCCAACCATATCTATTTTGGAAGATTGCCTCTTCCAGAATTGAAAAGAGATGGGAGAAATTGACTGTTGGGTTCAGAAAATCTGAGCCACATAGCCTCCTAAATTTTGAAGTAGCCCTTGGAAGGACAGATAGGTACATACAGCTCAGTCTTCAGAAGAGGTTCTAATTATGGTTTCCAATAACATTTTGACCTCCGATTTTAATGTGGCCACTTTATCTATATCGAGCTACAAATGTTAATAAAGATGCAGAGAAACTCAGATATGAAAGATGGCAAGATTTTAGAGGTTTCTATTATAAATTTCGGACTGTGCCAAAAAGCCATATTGTTCCTATGGATTTTAGGGAAACAACCAGAAAGCTTAATGCTGGTGGACCATCATTAGATTAAGTAGCGGGTAGATGATGAGCTCAGGATATGCTCATAATTTGAGTATCATGATGTACTTTTAATATCTCTACTTTTACTACTAATGGATGTTTTAACTCTTTTATTAAACACTTTTTATCTAAAATGGGTGGTATCCTGTAGCAATACATTCCTACGTTACTGCAGACTAACATCCCCATGTGTCTCATTAATTACCCTATTTGACTTCCCGAATGAGTGATATAATGCATATGGTTTTTGAATAATGGGATAGATTTAATATGTGATTAATGAATGTATCGTGTTGTTTGCCACAAATGCTTTCTTTTGCCTCTGTTGCCTTGTGCATCACAGGTTGTTGAAGGGAGCATGAATGAGTCAAGCGCAGCGGATCTTGTCTCTGCAGTAAAGTCCATTTCCTGCATGACATCGAGGAAGTTGTACTGGTGAAGACTCTCTGTCTGGGTCATTGGGAAGAAAATTAAATGATCATTAATCTGGAAAGAGTGGAATGCTAAATTCTTTGGATCGTGTTGAATAGATATGTTTTCAGTTATGAGAAGTTTGTTCCTCGGTTTCAGGATTCATTTATGTCCACGTCTTTCTCTGTTAAGTTAGTTAGTTGTTTTTCTATTTTAAATAAGTGTTCCTCCTCTGCAAGTGAGTAGAGATAACGAGCATAGAAAGGATATTATGTATAAGTTAGTATAATAATAAGAAACAGAGTATGTAAGAATCAGTACTATGATAATAGATAGAGTTTTGTGTTAGTTTTCATAAGAGCTGAACAATGTATACCATTTTGAGTTTATGAATAGAAGATGATGAAGTTCTGAGTTCAATTCTTGCATAATTATCTGATGCTTGCTAAGGGGGCCCACTTAGTAAGTATCTATAGTTAGTTACTTCATTGTTTATTTTCTGTTGATCATAAGTTAGATTTAGTTCTTGAAGTTTCAGTGCAAACTTATTCTTATATTGTTCCTGCAGCATCAAGAATCCATCCCTGTGTTTGTTCCTACAGCATAAGGCCAATTCATAGTTTGTTTCTAAGTTTTAGTTATTATGGTTTATGCTTTGATTAAGTTTAGAAGGCTTCGCATTGCATTCTTGACGTATAAGTATAATTCCTTTCATGGATTTATTTCTGGTAAATCATGACTGAAACTAGTTCTTAGTGCACATAAAGTGCCACTCCATTTCAAGTATACGTTCCCTAGTTTGACAAAGTAAATGAACGACCATAAAAAGATGTTAGTCGCCTACTGGAATGTCCAATTCCCAGGTTTGGATTTTCTGTGACTTTTGTATCCTTTTGTGGGTGCGACCACACCCCTTATGTGATTTCATTTTGGGATGATCCATTTTCATGACGTAGATTTATTTGGAGCCATCTTGACTATGGAGCCATCTTGTTTGCTCATGAGTATCAAGCACACAAAGCTTTTCTTTCCTCATGAAGCTCGAAGATCATTCTTGTGTGGTGCCTTATCAAGGTTATCAAGAGGTATAGCTCTGGTCTGGTTGTATGAGAGTTCAAACTTAGGCATAACTTTCTCATACCCACTTGCTTGTGTGAGCACATAATGACCACGTTCATATGTGGCTCACCCTTTTGGATACTCACCCAACAGACAACTTGAATTTGTGTTGCCTCAGAGTGAGCGTGCATTTTCAAACAAACAATTTAGATCTTATCCACATCACATTGGACAAATGGTAGAAGCTTGATTCACCCACTTTTTTTGTTTTATTTTTGTTTTCTTTACATCTTTCGTAGTCTATGCTTATGCCTTGTTATTGCTCTTATTATTTTCATATGTGTTCTTTTGTGCCTATGTTAGTTTTCCATGGGATCTTGATCTTGGGGGCTTGCACAACCCTCTTGGTCATTCTCGTCCTATCTTGCTAGCATTGGTACACTTGGACCCCTCTTGATACATATTTTTTCTACTTTAGTGTGAGTTTCAAGCAAGTTCATCTTCTCACTAAAGTAAAGGCTAAATGTAGTGTAGAAAAATGTATCCCTTTACATTTTCACACTTGTTTGGGCCCTTGTGAATTCAAAGGAATTAATTGTGCTTTATTTATGGTATTTTAAAATGTACCTTTACACTTTCACACCAATATAGGGCTTTCATTAATTAATTTTGCTTCTCTATGATTTAATTGGTCTTATTTTACATCCATAGGCCTTAATTAATGCATCTTTCTACGGATAATATCGACACATATGTAATGATTGATCAAAAATTAATCTTTTTGAATGGTATGGCCTAGATTTAGTGATCTGGGACTCATACGCCACCTTGGACATATGAGTCCCACCTAAGTTTCAGGGCCCTAATCTAGATTTCGCATTAATCTAAGCATTTCTTCAAAAATGTGTCTCATAGCCTGGCCTAATGGGACTCATACACCACTTCTAGTGTATGATTCCTATGTGGCTTAAACCTAAAATAAATTAAAATTATTGGTAGGATTTATTCTCCTATATCTGATGTCGGCTTGTAGTGTTGTAATTTTGGGAAATTTGACATAAACAAGTATAAATACAAGGTTATTTCACTCATGTTTTTCACCTAACAAGATCTAGCAAGTTTACAAGTGACCTGTAAATTTGAGTATTCATATATTATAGAAAATTTGAGTTCATGAGAGCATTCAAGTTTTTACAAGAGCATTTAAGAGTTGATTGTCAGCCATTTTCAAGCATTATTCAAGTATCAAGCATCATGTCAAAGTCATCATGCACCATGTTTATTTTTTAGCTAACATTTGTTTTGTATAGTTTCATGATTCAAGCAATCATTCAAATTAGGATCCATATATCACTCAAGCAAGAGTCAATATTCACATCCATTGGAGGCATTACTTACATGTTTGCAGCACATTTCTATGAGGGTTTGGTGAGTTGCAACATATCATTTTTTTCATTCATCATTCCTCCTTTTCATTTTATTTCATTACAAGGTTTGATTATGAGAATTGGGTTTGAACAAGGAGAACCCCTTTGCACTAACAATACAACATTTTTCCATCTCTTTAGTGTGATATTTTCAAACCTAGATTGAAGACACATTGAAGAGAAATATTGGAAGGAGTTTTCAAGTGTGGAAAGTTATCAAAGTTGTCACCTTGTTTACAAGACCATTAAAATACACCTACAGAGCATAATTCAACATTTCATACACAGAAATTATGTTGAGAAGAAAGAGAAAAGATTGAAGAGTAGATTCAGATCTTGATCCTCCAAAAAGGCCAAGCAAGATTGATAAACTACTTCTGGCATATGAATCCTAGTATAGTGAATTTCTCATTTTTTTTGGAGTTCCAGAAGTGTCATTGCCAGATTTTTCTTCTACCCATAAACCCTAATCTGGGACTAAATTGCCTAGGTTTTATCAATAGGTCTTGCATCTTGTTTTTCTTTCCAAGCCCTAGCTTGGTGGTGAACCCATCCTTAGTCATTTATCATACCTTAGGACAAAATTTAGCACATATCTATCTCTCATTCTATCATTTGATTGAGGTCTCTAAGATATCCTTTAATGAAACTTGCAAGAAGATTGGATAGCTCTATCCCCTAAACATAATAGAGCACAACAAATCACCATTTTTTTCTCATTTCAATAACATTTGGAGGTTGAAGGAAGGCACAAATTTTTAACCCTTAGAGATTACCTAAAACTCAAACCTTTCTAAACCCCTTTTGGTTTGAGTGAAAATATGTGTTATATCATTAGATTGCATTCACAAGTCTCCCTAGTAGCCAAGATTTGATAGTAGTTCAACTGAAAGAAAGGTTATTCTTATAAAGTATAGCTTGATAATTCCTATTTGAACAGTTACTCATTCATTCTTTTGTCAAATTATCTTGAGTGTGAACCTCATAGATAATTTATGGCTCTTAATTTTGCTTCCACCTTTCAACCCTCTCACATCATTATTAGGAAGATGCCATGTGGTCAGCTTATATGCTCAAGAAGGAGACACACAATGTCTCATAGACAAAGTGGTGTACATGACATTGTTCCTATCACACAATTCCTTATGACTTAGAGTGTTATATAATCATTTCTCTACACTATTATGGTTCATTACATTGGGTGATTATTGTGGATTTTGCTAGATTATTGTTTTCCAACTATTATTTCCTCCTTTAGGATTAGATTGGATTATGTATTTCTAGGGATTTTATTTTGTGCTCCAATTTCCTTCTTATATTGTACGATTTCCAATCCTCATTAGTCCTTTGATGGACATTAATATGTATATTAAATTAAATATGATATGAAAAGTTGGTGCTCTTCATAAGCTTTTGGTGACATGACTTTGTTAGTACATATCAAATGACAATTAAATGTAAATATTTTTACTACTGGAGTATCATGAATAAATTGTATATAATATCAAATACATGATAATATATAGCGATGCATCTAATCATACATAAATATATAGATTTTTATTACAAAGAAAAATTACACACAAATAAGGTGAAAGTGCCATTAAGTCTAAAGGGAAAGATCAGACTGATGCAATTTATGTGTATTGCAAGACATCAAGCCATATATGTAAACATAATATCAATGGCTTCGAAATAAGAAATATTATATAGATGAGGTGAAAGGAACCATAGAATAGGGGGTGACATATTTTATTTAGTAGGATAGGTTTGTGTACTAATATAATATGCACACCATGAAGGTGTCCACGAAATCAAGGACACTTGTTTTATTTACTTAGAAAATATTGCAGCCCATAAATATGATTAGTTTAGGCCTCTTGTGTATAAATGTTGAGGCGAATCAGGTACCATCCATAAATCCCATAGAAGTCAACAATTTTTCCCTTCCCACTCAATTTAAAATAATCTCCAAATTCAATGCCAAAAGGACCATATTTGTTCTTATTGGTTGTGAATATCAAAGATGTGATTACAATATAATTATCAGAAGCCTCACACCTGCCAACATATCCTTCAATTTTTGTCAAGTATTCATCTTCATCCATATTAATCTGTAATATAAATCACAATTAAAATATAATATGCATACTTGCTTGAATCTCAAACTAAAACAATAAATATAAAATAAAATATCTAATATTAAAAGTACCCATAAGTTCTGAAAAAAGAAATAATTTCAAAATTACAATGAAAATAATATAATAATTTCATAATAAAAATTACTAAATTAATAATATTCAATTAATTTAAGATATCTTATGTTTTAAATACCATAGCCGCTCTGTCGGGTTTGTTTCTGCCCCCTCCATGCTGAGGTGTGCAAATAACATGATCCTGGCTTTTACCCTTGAGACGATATTTGACCTGAATGGAATTGATAATATCCTTATGTCTTACTGTGATTTTCTTGATACTAGAGTATGTACCGTCTGTCCATCTAGTTCCATATTAGCCACCCCACGGGCCCTCCACGTTGTATAAGGGAAGTGCCTGAAAGAGAAGGATTCAGTGTAAAAAGAAACAAAAATCAACAAGAACACCTAAACAAATATACAACTGTTGTTGACAGGGAAGGGAAAGCCGATAACCAACCATTCTTGATATCTTATATTTTCTTGGATTCAAACTACAAGGTGACTTTTTATGGCAATTGCAAATTATTAGTGCTAGATGAGTGAAGTACTTGAGAGAGGGTCTAAATAAATAATGAAATGGTTGTGTAATATTCATTATAAGGAAGCACCATTCGGCGCCCTTTGACTATTTTTATTCCAAAGAGATGGTGATTCCACCGAATGAGTGGGCATAAATAACGGGAGTCGTACCGACACCGAATGCGCAAATAATGCGATTCCATTGGCTGTCTTAAAAGATGTATGGAGGGGTCATCTACACAATAGAAAATAAAGATATTATTTATGAGAATGTTTGGAGTGGTCATGAAAGAAAATATTCTAATTAACATTTGATTCTTAACGAGAATTGAGCATTGTGAATGTTGAAAAAATGGAGGGAGATTGTAAGTGGGTGACCATAGTGATTCATATATAGAGGAATAGGCTTGTACCTACAATACAACAAATGTGATCCATTTGCTCCTCTTAAAAGATGAAAAAGATGTATGGAGTGGTTATCTACATGACATAAAATAAAGAGATACATTATTTTTTAGAATGTTTGGAGTGGTCATGAAAGAAAAATTTATAATTAAAATTTGATTCTTAATGAGAATTTAGCATTGTGAATGTTGATAAAAATGGAGGGAGATTGTAAGTGGGTGGCCATAATCATTCGTGAGGAATAGGCTTGTACCTACAATACAACAAAAACTAAGTGAAATTCATTTTCAATTAATACTAGGTGATCCCACAATAGTAGTTTACAATTTTGGTGAAATTGGACACTTAAATAATTTTTTAACTAAATCTTCACTTTCGCACCTTAGCCTAAACTGTAAAGAATTTGAAGATGATGCAAACTAGAGTTTTGTGACATTTTGTCTATAGATTATAAATATATATTTTTCAAAACTAAAATTTTGGAATCAATCACTTATTTCTCCATCTCCCTTGAAAACTAGTTTTTCATAAAATAACATTTTTAAAAGTGGCGCCAAGTATAGCATAAATTTTTTCTCATATTTTTCTAAATTTTATTTTGATAATCTACTATTTTTCCATATGTGCAGAACAAAGAGCTTGATTTTCGATGAAAAACCTACATTCACAAGAAATAAAAAATAAATATAATAATTAAATTAAATTTATTTAAAATTATACTTTTTGGGAAGCTTAAAATAAGGACTACATACTTACGAAAAAATAAATTTTAAATGAACTCGTTTCATTCCCCAAAAGGTAAATCAAAGGTGGTGTTTTATCAGCATTTTGATGGGTGTAAAGGAGACTCTGTTATAGGTATGGCTTAAAACTAGTGGGGTTCTATCCAAGAGGGTTTGATCTAAGGTAGTTTGATCAAACCCTCTTCAATTGGAATGCTTTAAATGAAACTTTTAAAGGCTTAAATCATTATATTTTCTAAAAATATGTGATTTCAACAAAAATCAAAATCTCCCAGAAATTGTAAACCAGCTTTGTGGGATCACCCACTAGGATTTATTCTATAGAAAAATAAAATAAAATAAAACATAGAAACATTTTTTTATATAATAAATAACAAAAAACTATTTTAAATAAAACAAAATGTAGAAAAAAATGAATTTGTTTGTCTTATGTTGCTAACAAATTTATACCTTTAAATTTATAATATAAAATTTATTTCATTGCTCAAAAGAGATGTAATCAATTACTAACATTTGAGTTAACTTCCTCTATATGAAAAAATTATGTTCTAAATTTTTGAGGTACAACTCCCTCTTAAATATTCACTAAAATCTCATAAAAGTAAATTTAATATATGTTATGCTTTTAACTAGAAAGAAGGAAATGTCTAAATCTTCAACACTCAAAAGCCTTTAAGAATTGAATACAATAAATGAATTCAAGAACATACAAATTACTAGCATAGGGGCTAGCCTAACATCCCATAGAATGTATAATGAAATTATCGATTTGAAATAACATTAAAATTGAAGCCAATCATATAAATGAAAACGTTATTCATCACATAAAAACAATATAACTCATAGGAATTAACCAAACACACACATTTTGATTAAATGACTTTGTCATTCAAATAATATTTACTATATATATACATGCACATATACACAAAGGTTTTTAGTTATATGTAAGTTATTCCAAAATTGTGTTTGTTGTTAAGAGTGTTTTTAGTTGTGTCCAATTACATATATATCAAAAATTGTGTTCGTTGTAAAGAGTGTTTTTAGTTGTGTCCAATTATATATATATATAAAGAATTGTGTTTGTTGTTAAGAATGTTTTTAATTGTGTCCAATTACATCAATATCAAGCGAATAAAACTGCCCAATATCAAGAAAGTCTTTTCAATTTCATCAAATAAAGTTCACATAAAATGACTAACTTAAATAAAACTATTGTTGAAGTGGAACTTTACATGTGACTTCTTCAAATGATTGAGTGGTGATGTGGCACTCTTGGCTTGATATGCATAGAAATCTTTTCACGAGTAGTCGTATATCTCTGTGTTGGGGAATGATCATATTCTTAGCTCTTAGTTTCCAAAGTGCTTTATTTTCTTTGGAAACTTTAAGGTTTCCAATGTAAGTGGTGGCAAGCCCACTAAAGTGAAATAGAGCAAAATCAATACCACTGCGTCTCCTCAAGCTCTCCGCAGTGAACTGTTGTTCATCACAGAGGTTGTAAATCATTCCTTTGAGGCTTTCCTTCAACATTATCTCATTTTCTCCATCAGAGTTGTCCTCTTTTCTAAGATGGAGACCGATACAAGGAGATTTTTCTAAATTTAATTCCTTATTACATTTCTTTCATTCAACACTTTGCCCCGCTCCAATATTTCATGTTTCACAATGAAGAGTTTCTACTCTATGCTTCTCTTCCACATGAAAAAATTGTTATCTAAAAAAATTGGCAAGATCTGTACACGAACTAGCTTATTTGGACCTAATTCTGTCATACCTTGGAAGCCAATGTCAGTCTTCGTCCAAACTGCCTCTTCATGCTTAGTCGAGGTAACATCATTCTTAATTTTAACCTTCATAACATCAATATCCTTACATACCTTTTTGATATCAGAAATGAACTTATTTCTTTTAGTCAAAAAATTAACAACCCATTCCACTATAGCTTTCCCATAAGCCAAAGTATGATTTTGCATTTTACTTACCACTTCCCTTCCCATAGAGGATGTCAGATCAAATGCAGCCTCAGGCTAACAAATTGGTTTTGGAGCTATGTATAACATAGATTTCAAATAATCAATTAAAATATGTACCATCTGTCCAGCTAGATCCACCTTCGCCACCCCATGGGCCCTCCACATTGTAAAAGGAAAGTGCCTGAAAGAGAGAAGGATTCAGTGTAAAAGGAAACAAAAAAAATCGTGAAATCAACGAGAACACCTAAACAAATAACCAACGGTTCTTGACAGGGAAGGGAAAGCCAATAACCAACTATTCTTGACAGGTTATATTTTCTTGGCTTCAAACTACAAGGCGACTTTTATGACAATTGCAAATTACTAGAACTGCTGAATGAGTGAAGCACTTGAGAGAGGGAGTGTCAATAAATAGTGAAATGGTTGTGTAAAGGTGCCTCTAAACCTATGCAATAATTATCCAATACTTTCAAAAAAATTGAATTAGATGATTAGAATGAATCACACGCTGGAAATTTAGCACAAATGCCGTCACCAAAGCGAGTACAGTAGATTAAACCCATGCGATGATTATCCAATACTTTAAAAAAATGTATTAGATGATTAGAATGAGTCACGTCCAGCAATTCAAGCACAAATTGTTAGAATGTAACTTAATTGTATCGGCATAGACCACGACTCCAGCGTCCTTTCCCGTTTCCGTTGACGAAGGCCGTTTGGTGGATGGCCGTCTTACGGAATGCTACAATTGCAGGACATGCACAAAATGGGTATGTTGAAAAGGCTTTACAAACTTTCAGGGCAAACGCAATTGGTGGGTATAAAGTCAGATTTCTCAACCTTTGCCAACATCCTCCCTCCCTGTGTCGAAATGGGAGCTTTGTAACAGGCCATGCACACCCATCGCAGGATAAAGGATAAATGAATTTTGTCCAATGTTGTATTTGCAACTCTCTGGTAGACATGTATTATAAATGGCTCTAGGAAAATTCACCGTCAGTTATTCGCCATGGGAAAATTCATCGTTATGAAAAATTTTCCGCCAAGTAAAATTCACCGTCAGCAATTCACCACGGCAGAAAATTAACTGTATTAATATTTTTTAATATTTTTTAATATATATTTTGATTCCCACGGTGAATTGCTGGTGGTGAATTTGATGTATGCCATTCTAAATGTGAAAACATAGGCACAGCACGTGAACTGTTTGACAAAATGCCTCAAAGAAATGTGTTCTAATGGAATGCCCTGATTGTAGGATATTCAGAAAATGGATTTGTTGAAAAGGCTTTATAAACGTTCAAGAAAATGCAATTGGTGGCTGTAAAGCCGGACTCTACAACTTTTGCCAGCATCCTCGCAGCCTATGCTGAATGAGAGCTTAGGAACAAGATGTGGAGATCCATCAAAGCATAAAGGATAGAGGGATTTTGTTAGATGTTGCACTTGCAACTGCTCTGGTAGACATGTGGAAGCATAGACAAGGCACACAAACTATTTCACAATGTAGCACAAAGAAATTTGGTTTCATGAAGTGCCATGATTGCAGGATATGAACAAAATGGATCTGTTAACAAAGATTTAGGAATTTTCAAGCAAATGAAATTGGTAGTTGTAAAGGAAGCACGCTCTCTTCCTATGCCAAAATGGGAGCTTTGTAACATGGTATGGACATCCATCGCATAATGGAAAGTGGATTTTTTTGTCAAATATTATAGTTGGAAATGCTCTAATGAACATGCATGGAAAATCTTGAAGCATAGACAAGGCGTGTGAACTCTCTAGCAAAATGCCCCAAATAAAGGTGGTCTCATGGAATGATATGTTTGAAGGATATGCATAAATTTTTTTTTTACAGAACTCTCTCTAATTTTTTGAATTAATAAAGCACTCTTGGAACATATCCTAACATTATGAGCTTTATTTGTGTTCTATGTGCATGTAGCCATTTAGGTTTAGTGGATAAGGGTCGTATATACTTCAGTCACACAAGTAAGTCCTATTGCATTACATCTACAATTGATCATTGTGTGCATGGTTGAGCTTCTTTTCCTTGTTGAATATCTCAAGAACGCCTTAAACTTTATCATTAAGATGTCATTTAAACCTATGGTAGTTTTGTGGATGTTTTTTCTTGGTGCTTGCAAATCACATATGGATATAGGTTGAATATTTACAGTGACATTATCTTTTTATTTCAATCCTAAAAATGTTATGACTTATGTTCTTCTCTCAAACATTTATGAAGACGTGGGCAAGTGGTGTGAGGTTCAAATGGTAAGGAGATTGATGAATGATAAAGGAATTAAAGAGAGATCTTTGGATATAGTTGGATTAAAGACCATAAGATGGTGTGTGTTTTTTTGTGTGGGGGATAGATCACATCCACAAACATAAGTTATCTATGCAAAGTTGGAGAGATTGGCTTAGGAGATGAAGGAAACAAGGTATTCCCTAGATTTAAGACATTTACTTAGTGATATGAAAAAAGAGGGAAAAAAATTATTTTTCTACCACCATAGTCAAAATTTGTCAATTTTTTCTAGTTTCTTAGATGCACCCCTAGAATCTTGATATGTGTTGACTGCCACATCACAACAAAATTTATCTCCAAGATTGTTGCAAGAGATGTTAACTGTTTTCATCATTTTAAATAGGAAAAATGTTCATGTGGATATTATTGGTGACACTAAGTGAAGTAGTTTGATAAATAGGCTTGCACTATAATAATGTGTACCACATCACATCTATAATGATAATGAAGGAACAAGGTTTTGTATTATGTTTCTAGAAAGAAAAAAAATGTTATTATTATTATTATTTTTTAAATTGACAATCTAAACTATGATGTTGGCTTCATAAAATTAGATGTGTAAATTGCATATACACTATTGAGATATTTGTCAAAGACTTATTTTAAGGTAGCATAGATATTTAATTGAATTATTTACATAAACCTACATGTTTATGAAATGAAAAGTTGGAGGAGGTGGAGAAAGAGAAAAACAAAAGGTGAGGAACACTAAAAGTAAACCAAAAGATGCTCGACTAGCAAGAAATGGAAGAGGTAGGCTCACAATTACCCTTGCCATTTTGTATAGCTATTTTGTTTGGATTACTTGTTAGAATTGGATATCCTTAATCAATTTAAGGGACAATCAAGTGCATAATACATGAGCATAGAGTATCTAATCATACATGATAGTGTATAAAGGGTGTATTGATTGAATGAATTTCTTGGATCTAAACAATGGTGTTGAACTTTAAATAAACATTCTAACTACACAAAAAATAAAATTTATTAGATCCTACATGATTATACTTGCATGCATGTAAAAAAATTAATCCCCATACTAAATGATATATATTTTTTAGGAATCTCGTAAAAAACAAACCCTTTTAATTCTATCTCTCCCCGTGATTGAAGAGGTATGCATCTACAAGCTATTTTTTCTTCATTTCCTAAAGTATTAGGACACATTTATCAAGATTTGCATATAGAAATAAAGGGTTTTCACAAGTCTGATGCTTCCTTTGCATTGATATTCAAAATGAGGTTGTAAATTGCTACAATTGATTAACCCTAAGGTTAAAATCCAATAAAAAAAGACATTTCAAAAATATTTCCACATTCCAACACCAATTACATTGTAAAAATCTAGTTTTCTCATTGCAATGTAACAATAGGAGAAGTTTCATATCCTACATCAAATATGTTTGACCTTGTAGTATGTGTTTCAAAAATAAAATAAAATCTTGATATATATTTTATAAGGCTTATGGCTCCTATTTGAAAACAATAGCTCTGTCATGATAGGTAGATGAGCGCTTTCAACACATTAAAAATTATCAATTTTAGCCCCAAAATCATTGAGAAAATATAAGGTTATTAGTGATCTACTAAAGGTAATATAATGGTGCATTCATGGTAGGCCATATGTCTAATTATTCTTATTCAAACCTTCATTCTAAACTACCTTCTTATTATCCTTTAAATTTAAATTCTTGGCACCAAATGTTATTTTCAAAGATAAAAGGTTTTAATGCTTCAACGAGGATTTGTAAAGGTTGTAAATACTTCAAAACAACTTTCAAACTATTTCCAAGACTATTTAATGGTTTCACAATATTTTTAAGGGGTTCATCTCATGGAAAATAGCTAGACTTTTCTAATGTATGAACAATAGTAATGTAGCATCAAAAGTCTCCTTAAACACTCAAATAAATTGTTTTAATGATAGTAACTTAGAGATTGGATAGGAAATAAAATACAAACAAGATGTGGAAATGAGAACCCAAATCACATCTCGATACCACAAACTAAACCTCATATTGGGAAAATTATAACTAGCTAAAGTATTTATATTTTACAACCTAATAAGATGATCAAGAACTAAGGAAAACTAGAACACTTAAAGTTAAGAAAACATTTGATCAATAAACTTGAAAAGTGATAAAGGGATTCATCATTATTTTTTTTGAAAAATGGGGTGTGTATGCAATGTACAACATGTTTCTAGCTAACGGAATACATTATGTTGGGTGATAGATTTACCAAAGTCTACTATTACCACTTTTCCCTCCTCAATCATTTTCGATACAAGGTAAGGGTCTCCTTTCATCACTACTTTATTTTTCTCCTTCAATAATAGTATTGAGGAACATAGAAGAAGTCCTAGGAAAAATCCAGCCTTGCATACTAGCCTTATTTGGCTTATTCACATGATCATTTTGGAAATATGTCGGCCCTATCTAATCCCTTGATGACTTTGGCCTCAAAAGGATATGATACTAGTATTAGTACATCTGAGGACAAAGATGATTTGGAAACTAAGTGGGAAGAGGAAGATTCTCCCTCCCCCAAGAAGATGAATAAGAAAACTCATCAGAGAAAGCCCTTGAACAAAAAATATTTATTTGTGAAAACCCCCATTGGCACTTCTCAGGAGGCAAAAATCAAGAAGAAGGACCCCCCCCTCCCCCGAGAAAAAATTGGTCTCTTATTTTGAGGATTCTTTGGAGGATAACTCTGCTGCCCCTAAAGCCACTAAGGACTCTTATACCTCTTACCCTACCACTAACTAAGAGAATAGACCCAAATTCCCTAGAGATCTCAAACCTGAAGACCACTACTTCAAGCTTGACCAAGAATTTCCTGATGACATACTAGAAATTTCCAGAAATGGGGCTGTTGACTACTTTAGGATCATGAAGTGGGTTTTTCATGAGATAAAGGACCTCAGCTTAAAAAAAGGGTTGTCACTAGCAAGTTGAATGAGATCGAAGCTAAAGGTGTGTCCCAAAATGAAGTTGGGGTTTTGTGGAACATGGAAGAAAAGAGGTTGATGGCTGAGTTCCTTCAAAGAATAGTTGAGCTCATGGACAAGATGAAGAAGGAAAATGAGAAAAATATTAAGCAACTGAAAGGGGAAATTGACAAAATCAGGGAAACCATGAACATCATGGATCATAGTCACATAGTTGTGAAACAAACTGCTACTACCTTGAGCACCATGGTGGAGAAGCTGGAAAGTACCCAACAGGGTTTGTTGTTTGTGGACTTGGAAGCAAACAAGGATAAAAGTAAGAAAGAGGATTATGGGCCCTCGAAGAGGACTAGAGCCAACCTAAAGAGAAAAGTGGATTATTCCCCTCTGTAGATCTAGGATCTAAACAAGGTGGCCTAGGAGATGTGCAAACTTGAAGCTGAAGTTGTTGATATTTTAAAGCCCTTAAGTTAGCTTTGGTTGTGCTTGGTGTTGGCTTCTTGCTGGCTTTTTGCTGGCTCATGGTTGGTGGCTATTGTCCTTTTTTTCCTTTTTTTGTGTTGTAGCTTTCCTTTCATAGTGAACTCTAATGGCTTATTTTTCTCTAGCTTGTAATCTTTGTGGTTTTAGGTCCTTGTAAAACCCATTTTTTCCTTTATCAAAAACATGTTTCTAGCTAGCTTTCTAGGTTATTAGTAAGGGAAAAGAATGACATAATCCTATTTAGCATGGATATTGTCTTTCCAAGTAGGTGTATATGTGCATTTTAAGTAGCATATTATGAGATTCAAAATTGAATAGTATCACTTAATTGTTCCATTAAATTTCATATGGAAAAAATAGTTAGAGCAAGTCCATATCAAAGAACAAGAAGTTGATGAATTCTATCAAATTACTTCCTACACTTAAAATATGTTAGATCAAGCACTTAATGTATTATCAAGTACAAGGTTATATTAGATGCATTCTAATGAGTACATACATGTATTTTTATAGTATATATGCATCTTAATTTATTACAAGCATATATAAAATAAATTGTATATAATATAAACTAAATCTTAATCTATAGCAATGAATTTAATCATACATAAATGCACACATTTTTATTGCAAAGAAAATGTCTACACACCTATGGTGAAAGCACCAATGAGATTGAATGGAAAGAATAGACTAATGTAATTTTTATTTATTACAAGACATCAAGCTATATGATATTTAAGAGTAATATCAATAGCTTTATAATAAGATAGGGTGTGACATATTTTATTAAGTAGGATAGGTTCATGAGCTAACATTATATTCAGTTGAAGAAATATCATAGAGATAAGTATACACAAAATTGGGGACACTTGTTTTATTCACTAAGAAAATATCTTTCCCATGAGTAAGATCCATTTAGGGCTGATGTGCTTAAATACTGAGGAGATCTAGGTAAGCTCTAGCACATCCATACAAGCCAACAATTTTTCCCTTTGGACTGGATTTAAAATAATCTCCATATTCAGAGCCATAAGCATCATATTTTTTCTTATTGGTTGTGAATGTCAAAGATGTGATTAGATTAATATCTCCATACTTCCCAGTGTATCCTTCAATTTTTGTCAACTGTTCATCTTCCTCCAGATCAATCAATAATATAATTCACAATTAAAATATAATATGCATGCTTGCATGAACCTCATACTATAACTGTGGATGCCAAAATCTGCATTTTGCTCGAAAACAAACAAACATGAGTATTGTTAGTTGAATCAAGCAAATCATATAGAGCATCCCTATGAAATAACTGATCATGCTACCTATGCAAAAAATAAGTAAGATATCAAAATTAACTAAGTGAAAGCAACAGAAAGCAAGAGTTAAACTCTATCTCATAGTGGATTGGTGCCTCTTTGATGCGGAAAGAAGCCCTTTCCCAATCCTTGCTAAGCTAAATGATTCAAAAATGATATAAAGATGTAAGATGATGATCAAGATGAAATGCTAACTTGGATGAGTTGTGTAGAACAAAATTAGCTCTCAATGTGAAGAGAGTAACTTTGTATGAGATTGTGGATGCTAAGAATGGAGGATAGCCTCTCCATTTATAGAAGATTTTGATGAGAGCATAAGCAAAATGGGTGAATGTGGGACAAAGATTCAACCAATAGGAAGGAGCCACTTGTCCAAATGTGAGTGGATGGAGGATGTGCAAGTTTTGGTCAATGTGCCAATAAATGAGATTAGTTGGCCTTTTCAAATTTCAAATTTGGCTTGTTGTAGGGAGAAAAAGGGACTTAAATGCTTATTGGGGGACATGTAAGAGGGGAGTTAATGCCATGTTGGAAGGGACAATTCAACTTGTCTTGAAATTAAAACTTGAGGGAATATTCTCCCAAGATGCCTTGTTAAGGGAAAATGAGGATTTTATAAATGTATTAAAATGCTTGATTTTTGCAAGTGTGAAAATCTAGAGAATGTGACATGAGTTAGATTAAATTAATCAATATTAGATTAATTTATTGAGTGATTAGGTGATTTGACTTTTTGACTTAGATTTATAGATTAAAATAAATCAAAAGGAGATGAAAAGTGATGTTTTTAGATTTAATTAAATAAAGATTTGATTTATTTAATCAAAGAGGGATAATGATAGGCTTAAATTAAATAAAGTTGATTTATTCAATTTAAATAGATGAATTTAGAGATAAATCAAATAGACTTTATTTATTTGATGAATGGATTTAATGAACTTGATTAAATGTGTGATGTTAATTTTGCATGTCTACATTTTTCCCCTCTTTGAAGCAATGTACTTGTTGCGTTAGTTCAAAGAATAAACCTACCATGATTCTGATTTATTCAAATGCACTAGTGGAAAGAAGTACACTAGTAGATTTCCCCCTTGAGAGATCAAGTGAAAACATTCGATTTGAGGGTCAATCTCGCGACAAAGAGGTTCAAGATGGACACATGGATGGTTATGATGATGATGCAAATGCGATTGTTTTTTAAGATGCTTAGAATAATGAATCTATATTATCCTAAACAACTTAAATGATAATGCAATTCATGTGAGATGGATGATGTGATAATTCCTATATGATTATGCATTGGATGCTTTATGCAAATGTATGATTTTATGAGATGCTTAGACTAACAGATCTATATTATGATGATGAACATGTATATGGGATGATGTGAAAAATGATGATGGTTTGTGGGTGTAGGATGGATGCACTAGTGATGATGATTAACTGATCATGACATGATGTTAGTGTGAAAAACAAGAAATGAGAAATGAGATGATGACAAGAGGATCCAACAAGCCAACTTTATGAGAGATGATGATAAATGGATG